>JAUYWH010000001.1:22530446-22548280 GCA_034779795.1 Ctenopoma multispine
ACACACACACACACACACACACACACACACATATATATATATATATATATATATATATATATATATATATATATATATGTATATACACTGTACTGTACATTGCCCAGATAATTACTGTGGTTATGAGCTATAATTGAGAGTTGCATAGCAAACCTTTCTCATTCACTAGTACAGATCTATTTTCTATTCTATTTTCTATTTTCTTGCCCCAGTACTTTTAAAGTGCCACTGAGATTTCTTGCATGACTTGTAGTGATGCATTTTGGTTCATTTAGATTTTTCTACGTGTGAAAGGAAACTGGAGGAAAGGGAAACAGACGTTTATGAACCGGTGCCCTGATTCAGACCAGAGCAAACAAACTATAGCTTCTTTGCTCTGCTACAGAGCTGAGGAGATGTGGAAAGTTGGGTGATAATCAGTATGAGCAACCCCTTTCAACATAAAACATATTTTACTATTGTTAATTATTGTTAAAGAGGGCATATACTGTAATGTGTGTTGGTGTTTTACTTGTAACTTTACTTCTGTTATGTTGGTGAGCTCCTGTAGGAGAAATTGCTTAAAACCAAATGTGTCTGCTCTGTGTACGTCGTTAGTATTTCACTCCACTTCCTGGACAGTACGACATCATGACGTACATCTAACCTGTAAAAGCTTATGTGTAAATGTTTACTCAGGTTTAAGAAGGTGTTTTAAAGGGGCACTACACCCCTGTTCAAATGTAGCTGCTTTTGAAAGGATTTTAAAGTTGTGTTGAGTCAAATCCTCTGCTCCCTTCAGCAATAAGCAGGTTTTAAAACATTCATTAGTAATTTCTCCTAATCTTGCTAAATTACCAACCAGTAGCTTTCTACCACCCCCCATTCTGTCCATGTGTCTGTGTCTGACTGTCACATGATCATTGCACCTTTAAAAAATATTGATTAGTAGCTTTAAAGTAATACATTGGGATTTTTGGTATCTAAGCTCAAACTATATCGTGCCTGCACTAATACTGAAACATTTCAGCATTGTTTAGAAGAGAAAATCAGCTCCTGGTGCTCCACTTTTCACTGTCACTAAAGTCGTCCTATTTGGAGGAACTCAATGCTGTGGGTAGTGAAATGTCGCCCTGCTAATAGTGACTGACTGCCCACTTACTCTCTCTATGATTCATTGTTTTATCTTTCTGTTTCATCACCTCTTCTCCTCTCTACTAAACACTTAACATGTGCACATGCTGAGGCAGGAAAACACACACACACACACACACACACACACACGCACACGCACACACACACACACACACACACACACACACACACACACACACACACACACACACACACACAGTATTATCCTCTTATTATTAACCATTCTCTTGCTTCAGGCATTTATCATTTATTAGAAATCATATTTTGCATGATTCTGTGTTCACATTGCCACATTTTCTAATTATATCAATGTTCCCAGTGTTAATCTTTTAGCTAATGCCTTTTTAGAATCAGTCGGGGGGTGAGTGATATAATATGTTGTGTTTGCAGTTATGAAACACTGCAAATGTTTGTCTGCAAACCACCACAGCAGCCTGCAGGCGGTTGAACGGTTTCCCCTCTTGAGCCTTGAGTGTCATACATGAACCGCACTGAGGAAGAAGCCAAAGAATGTGAAAAGTCAATAAAATAAATAACCAAATTAAACAGATTGACATTTTAGAGAGTCAGCTTCGCCTGCACACAGGCACCAACAGAATTAATCCCACGCAATGTTAAGCATGTTTTAAGAATGAGGTAGGAGAGCTACACCCTGCAAACCTCTACAGTACATCTCCACTGCAGAGCCGGAGAGGAGATTAAAACTCACGAGGTACAGCCCAGCTGGAGCCCTCTTGCTGTATTTATTAGCTACATTTATTTATTCATTTTCAAATGTATTTATCACATACTGTATGTAGAGTGATGAAACACAGCAGCAGGACAAAAACTGTCCCCGGAAAACAAAAGGTGTGCATCTTAATACTGAGTGAACCCACAAGTGTGTGTCTAAAGGTTACTGGCCTCACACTGGTGACTCAGGCACTTGTTGCCATGGCCCAGCTTAATTCACATAGTTAAATGAGGGATATCGACATGAAGTGTGTGAGTCACCAAATTGCAGCCTTTTTCAGATGGTGCTGTGGATGTTCATTTTCCTCCACTAAGCTCAATTGCCTCCGTTCTGCTGCTTCTAAATGTCAGTGGTCGACAAATGAAGGCACCGGCAGAAACTCTTTTATATTACTTCATACCTCATACAGTCTTACAAAGAATGATTGCATTGAGATGTCAGGCTTTTTACTGTCTGTTGTCCAGGTTGATATAATGCAGCACAGAATATGAAGAACAAGGGGTCAAAGTGCAATATTTCATCCACAAAACATTTTCTCTCCTCTAATTCTTCATCATGTAACACATCATCATATGTCTATCTCCCCTTGGTTTTCTTTAGTAAAATTCATAGTAATAAACAGAAGCTACTGAGGAGGTGTACCACTCGGAAACATAGGTACACAGTGTTTCTGCTCCCCTGTTACATGACGTTTTTCTTTGGGAATGCTGACTAATTCTTGGTGCATGGGTATCTGTAGGAGGCTGTGCAGCCGTAGAGAGCGCAGAGCCAATAAATCTTGCAGGGAGACATTGTAGTAATACACTATCTGCCTTTGTTTGATCTTTGCCTGAGCAATGCGCTACTTCTGCCTGTTGCGATTTTGGTTCTAATCCGCACTTGCTGCCAGGATTAATTCTCCATTAAAGTAGCATCAGTAAGACTTTTCATGACTGTAGAGAGATGTAGAGGACCGGTTTTGCATCGCAGCTCCTCACATGCAGCACATCACACTCCACATCCTGCATCCTTCATGCAAGACTAAAAGAAAAAAAAACTAAACCAGCAATGACTCAGTGAGTAAGTCACACTGGTATACTGGGTGACATGACTCTTTATAAACATGAGCACAAACATTTGGCTCAGTCCTACATAGACTGTGCCCCTGCTGTAAATACAGTGGCTTAGAAAGTAGTGAGAACACTTAATCCAATCAACATTACCATTTACAGCACAAAACTCAATTAGTCAGGCCTGTTGCTTGTGTGCTGCCTTTGCATGAAGTCATCAGAACTGCATAAACACAGAAGCTACCACCTACTGACTTTCTCTACAACGCTTTCATTCACCTTGTACAAATAATTTCCATTTATTTTCTTTCCGTGAACCCACCCCTTCATGACACATTTCATGGAAATTATTATGCAGTAAGTTCTGCAGGGTTAAACTGTAATATGTTTAGTGTATGGTAAGTAATACAAATGTACCATAACAACATACTGTATAACCATTTGATTCTGCACAGTGTCCCTTTTGACACACTGTCGCTAATGTACAATCACACGTGAAAGCACAACTCAAACACACATCTGCAGCATCGTGTGTTACCCAGGCTTGCATTTCGTGTAAAGCACATGCTGCATTGCTGTAATGCATGCTGGCCTTTCTCCATCTTGTCCTATACGTATTAGTAGATAAAGTTCTGGATAACGACTGTTCCATGATAGGATTGTGCAAAGCAACTGCATTTATTGGAAAGTTTGTAAAGTCTGTATATTGCTACGCTTAAACTTCTATCATTAACATACCGTAATCTACCTGTCATTCCACCTCTTCGTATCCCTTCTTATTCTTCTGATTCCCCTCATCTCCCCTCTGGACTACTCATCATCCCTTTGGCACTCTAAAGCCAGAAGCTGAGCTTCAAGGAACGGGTGAGGATGGCGAGCCCCCGGGGTCAGAGCATCAAGAACAGGCAAACGTCTTCAGTGAACGACCGGCGGTCTCCAGTGGCTGAGGCTGGAATGGAGGGAACCAGCCCCGCCAAGGTCCAGAAGAGCTGGAGCTTCAATGACCGCACACGCTTCAGACCCTCACTCCGCCTTAAGAGCCAGTCCCGCTCCACCACTGATGGTGAGTAGGCTGCAAAGTAGAATTCATTATATGTATTCTCTTCACATACAGTACTAAGTATATTACTTCACCGTTGTTTTAGATGAAAAATAGTTATTTGAACAGCAGAAATGCGTATCCGCTTTGTTTGTAAAGACTTAAGCATTCACACGTCTGTCCGTGCATTTATGAAGCTGTAACCCAGAAAAAACTCCCAGATTAGCTCTTTCTCTTTGCCTCCAGCTAAATTAGCCCTTTTCTCGCTATATTTTCATATTTAGCAGACAGAAATAAAAGTAGCATAGATCATTGTCTCAACTACTCCTTAAAGCGTGTGATACGTGAATCCCAGTGTATTTTAATGTGGTGTTCTGGCCAGTCATCCAACCCACCAGAACTGGTTTTGCCCACTAATTCAGGCAGCCGAGTGGAGGAATGCTAATGGTCGATTGCACTTCCCTTCCTTTGGCCTAGCAGTGCCGGCCTGGCAAGGCCTCCTGGGTAACAGCCAGTCTGTGTTTGTGGGTGGGCTAATGGGTTGGTGGAAGGTGGGGGTGGCAAGCTCCAACAGCCTTATGGGGTGTCAGAACAGGCCAGCTGTCTGAGGCCTCCTGGTGGAGAGGATTCAATAAACAAGCAAGCCAAAACCAAACTGGTTGGCTGGTTAGCCACGCTCGGTCTGACTGTTCACTGCCGCTGACGTGTTGGATACATGAGAAGGGAAACGTTGCCCTCTTGTTATGGCTTAATTAGAACTGAAATAAGAAAGTTACTTTAGTGGAAAACTAAAGTGTTAGGTTTAATAGAGCAAATCTGATCTATTTCTGTAATATTCCTAATAATTGCTAGGTTTAGTATTGCACGCACGCATATTCATTCTGTGAATATCCATGGGGTTCAAAGTACTTGCTTAAACAGAATTAACAGCAGGTCAGCCCTTGTACTGTAATTCTCTGGTTTACTAAACGATGTCGTAACTCAGGAGGCACATTAACAGAGCTGTGATGTCACAAAGTTATATTGTTAGCAATATATCTGCAGGAGCACCAGAGGCCTGTTCTTTACTACTAGTCTGCTGCTCCAGACACAAGCTTACTGTTTTCTCCTTCTTCCTTCCCCGTCTATCAAGTCAGTCTGTTTGATTCAGTGCACTTGATTCCAGCCAAATTCAATTTATGTGGTCTTTGCCCAGTCAGTGCAGCTACATTTCCACTACGAGACACCTTTATTCAAGTGTCTCAAAGCTACGTGTTACAGAAAATGTTCCTATAACACTGGAACAGAAAGAAGAAGCGTCTGACACAGCAGCTCTGTATGAGAGACTCAAACTGCGTTTACATATGCTTCCCTTTCATACACTTAGATAAGCATCCTGTAGACAGCCAGACAGTTTCAGTTCTGATTTTGACGACCACAAGTCTTGTAGTGAGAGATCAGCTATATTTGTAAAGGACTAGGTATGAACTTTCACATCTCACATTAAGGGGTTAGTTTCCCCGTAACAAGCACATTCAGCACTTCCAAGAAGAGGCTAAAGGTTGACGGTCGGTCACAGGCATATATGCTAAAGTATAATATATGATATATAAGAATTCCATCACACACACACACACACACACACACACAAATCAATAGTCTTACAAACCACCGTTTCCAGAAAGTAAATGAAATGGTAACAGCTGAGTATTTCATGATTGGAATAAAAGGAGTATCCACCAGTGGCTGAGTCTCTGCAAAGACAGGTCACGACTCACCACTTGATGCCAAACATTCAGAGAGTGGTCAATCACTTCAAAAAAAATATTTCTCAACACATGACTGCAAAGAATTTAGGCCTTTATGAAAAGATTCACCGCCCTAACCCCCAGGTAACAGTGCATGTGTGGGGTAGAAAAACTGACTACTGACTAAACCATACTAATTAACTAAACACGAAGAGGAGTGTTGCACCGCCCCACCTTAAAATGGGGATTGATGTTATTTTTTCAGTACTGAAAAACTTGAAGCAACTTGATCAGCAGTAGTGAGTGCAATTACAGTGGCATTTATTAACAAAATATTATAGCATAGGGTAAACTGAACAAAGATAAAAATAAGTAGACAGGACAGCTACTCGCCACATCCAACTATGTCTATATGTATTCATACAGCTTCATGCTTAAAGATGTTAAAGTGCGATCTTCTGCATTTCTGCCTTACCTGTTATGTCCCAGGTTAGCAGCAGCCAGCCTCTCACTGCTGCGAGGACTTAATCATGCAAACCTGTCCTCATTCTCCCTGATGGAGCAGTTCACTCCTCTACCTTCACGGCAGCAGCGAAACAAAACAAACACAGAGGAATTCACCCCTCCACAAACACCAACACATATTTACCTCCAATACAATACACAATTCATCAGATACAGCTCAATAATACGTTGATGAACAAATGTTGGGGAATGGGGCTCAGTGAAAAGAGTGACCTTTAACAGGGACTGTATATATCAGACCATTTTAAAACCATAGAGACAAACATTTTTAACAATAAATACAAAGAAACAAAACAGATAATATGTCAGTCTGCAAAACCTAAATCTAACAAAACTACCATAAATACAATTTCATCTGAGTAAATAAACAAAATATCCCAACCCCCCCTTCTGTTTGGCCTCTTGGTCAGTGCTGTAACTAATAAACTAAATTCTAAACCAAAGTGTTTCATAAAATTTAAGTGTTGCAAATAAATAGTGTGTGAACTTTAAACCTGTCATTGTGTGGTTGTGGAAACAGCCATCACATTGCAGGAGAAGCCATCATGCTACTGTGATGAATATAGCCATATGGGCTCGGGCCGGGAGTTTCGGGAACAAACGTTCCGTGGTCAGACTAGTTTGAGGACAAAAAGACCATCCAATGTTGTACTTTTGCAAAGAGTGCAAAAAGAAATACCTCTGTGTTTGTTTGCTTCTTTGACCCCAAGAGACCTAAAAATAGTTCTCGAAACGTTTTACTCCTCACAGTGACACAAAAGATGAGTTTACATTTCTAAATGAAACAGTGACTGTGAGAGTAGAAACTGCATGTAAACTGGGATTTTGAAGTATTCCCCCTTTGCAACACATACTGTAAATGCCTGACTCTGACTGTTTGCTTCACAGTAACCATGTTTTTGTTTTGGGATTCATGTAAGATGCTATCAGCGAACAATTATGAATAGTCCTCTTTATCTGTTTCCTCTATCCCATGCAGCAGACTCCAACATGACAGGGGAGGATGGCTTTGATGAGAAGGGCTGTCACTGCGAAATCTTGGTTGAAGACTTGCTGCCCTCAGTCAAGACTGTCATTAGAGCTGTCAGGTGAGGCAGAGGGAGCGAGACTTACTGTATTTTTCCTGCTGCCACCGTTGAATGCAAATTATCTCTGATTGCAGCCGTCTGCTGTTCAGCAGCTCTTCTGATTGTGTGTGCTCAGGCGATTAAAGGGACGGGAAGAATTTTTTTTTTTTGGGGGGGGGGGGGCTTTGTCTATTTTTATATCGTCTTTGGTTCATGTGATTTGCACGGTGTTGAGAGACAGGAGGTATGGTTAGTGGGAGCATTAACACTGTAAAGCCATGTAAGGTGATGCCACAAGGACACAGTGTGTCCTAGAGTAAAGGGAAGACAATCTGTATACAATACCAGTCAAACCTTTGGACACACACAAGAAATACCATGTTTTCATAAAAAACACTCATGTCATCAGCTGTGTTATCATTGCAAGAAGGCTTCTTATGATCACTTCACCTTTTAAATGAATACATTTGCACTAACAAACATTACGTGCTAGAAGTACTAATGATAGTACATTTATTAATATTAATATATTATTAAAAACTGTTGTTTCCAGCTACTGTACAATAGTCATTTACAATATTAACAATGTCTACACTGTATTTCTGATAGATTTGACATAAAATATGCTTTTCTTTCAGAAACATGATCATTTCTATGTGTGTCCAAACTTTTGACTGGTAGTGTACAACAGAAGATATCATCTGCTTGCTCGTCGCATGAAACTGGAGAATCTACTCTTTCCACTCATACCAATCTCAGCATAGTTTAGGCTAACCAGCTCATGTAAGCAGCCACAGCAAATACACCGCAGACACAGTCACATTTTACCATCAACCTTACCTGACAGGTGTGGAGCCATTGTTGACTTGTGTTGGCTATGTCTGGACTGAAGCGGTCTAGACCTCTAGCTGGAAAATTGTGAACCTATCCTTTAAAAATGAGAGACTTCATCTGTATTCTGTACATTGCTGAAACAGTTGATACGTTGAAACAGTTATTGTTGAGGTGTTAGCACTGTATGTATGAAGAAACAAAGCGTATTCACTTCAGCCTGTGTGATGATGATTTGATGACAGTCACTGCAGGTTATTTGTACTGACTGTACGAGAGCTCCCCCTTGTGGCTGATGGATACACTTTCCTGCTGTTTGTGCAGGATAATGAAGTTTCACGTAGCTAAGAAGAAGTTTAAGGAGACGCTGCGTCCGTATGACGTGAAGGATGTGATTGAACAGTACTCAGCCGGCCACTTGGACATGCTGTGTCGCATCAAGAGCCTGCAGACCAGGTAGGAACGACAACAAGACAGCAACACACACTGCATGACAACACCATCACTGACAGTTTACATTGCTGTAGTCTTTGCTGTTTGACCACGCTGTGACTGATTCACCTGTATCCCGGCGTGTGTGTGTGTGTGTGTGCATGGATGTGTGCACCTGCACTCGTATCTTATACATGCATGGGTATACATCTGTTTGTTTGCACTTTGTATGTATGCCTATGCACATATGTTCCTGTGCGTGTGTGTGTGTGTGTGTGTGTGCGTGCGCATGTGTTTGCTTCCCTCACAGGCTGGACATGATATTAGGACCACAGACCCTGAGCAGCAGATCCAAGACATTTTCCTCCCCTTCCCTGCCTGTTTATTACAGCCAGCCAGGCAGAATGAACTCCACCCAGGGGTCAGAATGTGCATCCCCACCCTTCACATGTCACATGGGTTCAGTTCGCTTCAGTCAGTCAATTCAGGAGGTGGCCTGTCCTCAAAAATATGAAACCTGAAATCTTGACATGAAGTTATGTCTTTGGATTGACTGATCTGAAGTGAGATGTTTCCAACCTTTCTTCACACATCCCTGTACAGTATATTCACTGTGCCGTTGCCTGAAACACTTCTTTCCTGCATGTGAAGTCATCTACTAACACTAACAAAACACTGCAGTATGTTGACCTTGGTCTTGACAATTGCTCTGGGATCCTCTTGTTTGCAGCTGATGCTTATACATATTATAACAAGTTCCATAACACAGATACACAAACTGAATTCTCAACCTGTGAATCTTCCCTGCCATTGCTGTTGTAATGCTGACCCCTGTTGTTCAGTGTTAACTGAAACGTCTGCATGCAGCTTATTTTGTATCTTTTTTGTATTTGGTTGATTGTAATGTTCTTTACCTCTTGGCAAAAAAATAGTTTAATCTACTCCAAACAGCTTTCTACTGCATTTCACTGTCTTCATCAACAGTTTTCATAGTGATGACTCAGGTTGTATTCACAAGTCCAAAGTGATGACATCAGTAAACAGAAGATCACATAATGAGGCACAAATTGTTACCTCTCCATTCTCCATGATAACTGAGCGTAGTAAGACTGTGAAATGCTGCTTAAAAGTCTGGAAAAAGTTAGTAAGTGAACATTAAGAGAAGGACAATAGTGAACTTTCACATTCAGCTGGTTCAGGCATTAAGCGTCCACCTGTTTTTATGCACTTTTTACATTTGCAAGATTAAAAGAAATCTGAGCGAAAACACTGGAGATTCAAACTTGTGGTGAAAAAATGTGGTGGTGGAAAAGCTGATATAATAATACATAATATGAATAAAAGCAAGATGCAAAAACTAGTATAGTTCTGTGTAGAACAAGAAGACTAATGGTCTTTAAATTAATATGTGAAACAAATATCAACGTTATATTTTCCTTATGTTTTCCTCATGGCTTATTTGTCTGTTTGTGACTGGTGTTCTTATTAAGTCACTGTCTATTTCAATGTACTCTACTCCTATATCCACACACTGCAACAATAGTGGATGCACATTAATTCACATTTCTTTTGCTTGAAAAAAATAGTAAAGGGTTTTTGAAGACAATATTGATGTACTTACTATAATGTACAAATGCAACATTACATATTGATCACTGCAACAGTTTCTGCTGTGCGATTGTCACATTTAACCGGGATTATGACTGGACAGAAGAAATCAGGGCCAAAATGTACATAATAGTAAGTGAAACCCTAACCCTAACCCGAAAATGTGGACAGGCACCCCTCTAATAGTGCCAAGGGTTAAGGGTTTAGTGTCTTGTCCAGTTTCAAACCACCAACTCTAGGGTTCATAAACAACAGCCCTCTTCAGTTTAGCTTATTTTCCTATGAATCCTGGCTGAATGCTGTGGGGTGCTGCATTTTGGCCCTGTTTTCTTACTAGTTTCTTGCAACAAGGTGGCTGTCCAGAGTAGAAACAGTTGTAGACCAATATATATTGTTGTGTACATATAAGCACCTTATGATTATAATAAACCAGATCATTTCATTAGGTGAAACTTTGTGCTACTAGTAAAGAAAAATACTTTGTCCAACCATATCAATTAGCAAACTACATGCACATTCAAAAAAGCGCTCACTTTTCAGAATGATTTGTGTGGTGTTGGAGAAGCTTGTCAAAGCTTTATCAATTATATCTCCAAAATGGCAGTGGCTTGAAATTTGCATGGTGTTGCTTTGGCTTTTAACATTTAACACTGTACATTAACAAATAGACTTTATTAACCAGATTCTACTGACTCTCACTGGATTAGACATAAAAAATGTTTAGGAAAAGGACAAGTGAGACAATGGAACAGAATTTTGACTGGGGTATTGTAATACAAAAAGATGTGATTAAGAAATAGCAAACCACTTGTTAACTGTGTGAATAGCTAGAAACAAATTTAGTAAATTGCCAGCATCTGTCTAATCCAGTGAGGAAGTATAATCTCTTGTTTAGTCATTTGATTGTTGGAAAAAAAGTGTACTTAATGTAATCTATTGTTCCGTTACAGTTTCAGTCTTCTTTCTTTGCTGTGGGTTACCTCGTGGATTTCTACTTTGTCAGTCTTTTTCTTCCTATCATTAATGTCTTATTGTGTTTGCATGTGCTTGTGTGTATGCTTGTCTGTGCTTTCCAGAGTGGACCAAATCCTTGGTAAGGGCCAGATCCCCCTAGATAAGAAGATACGAGAGAAACTGCTATCAGAAGGAGATATATTAGAGGACATGAGCATGCTGGGTCGTGTCTGTAAGGTGGAGCGACAGGTCTGTCTTATGTTTCTTGTTTTATGTTTTATTTTCTTATGGTGGATCAATAACTTAGTCAGTAGTATAACCACACTACAAAACTGAAAAAATATATTAAAAAAACTTATTTGCATTAAATATAGAGCTGGAGTTAGGTTAGCATAGCTTAGCACAAAGTCTGGAACTAGAGAGAAACGATTAGCCTGGTTGTCCCAAAAAAAGTAAAAATGTACAGTGCTGTGCTGTAATTATTTCTCCTTACTCCTCCTTTTCTGTCCTTACAGGTCCAGTCAATTGAGTCAAAACTCGACTCCCTGCTTGACATATATAGTCAGGTTTTGCGCAAGGGGTCATCTTCAGCCCTCACGCTCTCCTCTCTGCCCCTGTTCGAGCTGGAACAGACCTCCGACTACCACTCCTCAGTCTTCAGCAAGGACTTGTCCTGCTCTACGCAGGTCAGCAGTGGAGCACCTGCGGCTGGTGGCTGTGTCACTCGCTCCTCCACCAACTCCCACCTTTCCCAGGGTGGACTCCATCTCATCTTGGCGCCACCCAATGAACTCAACCTCAATCTTAATGCCTCCTCTTCTACGCCTCCCTCTGGCCTCGCATCCTCTTCCTTCAGCCCATCACCACTGCCACATCACCATCACCACCACCACCATCATCATCATCCTCATCATACCCACCATCATCATACCCAAGCACAGACGACCACACCTGAAAATGGCACTGATGAAGCAGTGGGGAGTTCTCCACCAATCCTTACTCCAAACAGTATCAGCAGTGGAGGAGGTGGAGGTCCAGGAGATGGGGGGTTTCCTCTTCTGACGAGGCTTCCACCTCCGCCCCCTCCCAGTCGAATCATTGGTTCAAGCAACTTGATGCACACGACTTCCACAGAAGCATCCCCTGACATAGAGGACTTTTGTGGAGGTCTAGGGACACAGCTAGAGAACAGCAGCGTAAGGAAAGATCTCTGCCTTGGGTTGGGGCTGGGCAGCTTGGGGCAGCAGCTAAAGGACAGCACCAATGGCAGGCTAAACACCAAGGAGGATGGCTCCTGGAGGAGACACATGAGCCTAGAGCTTGAACCTCTAGTGCCACAAGCCGTGGGTTGCTGTTCTAGCCCCAGCCAAATGGACCGAGGCATGGGCAAGTCCATGTCAGTGCAGGACCTGATGCAGGCAGCTCCGGGGAATGTCCAGGATGCCCACCACAGCCATAGCCTGTCATCTCAGAGCCCCAGTACAAGTAGTGGCTCTCCAATTGGCTTCCACAGCTGTAGCCAAGACCCTGGGGGACGAGGTGGTAGTAATGGTGTAGGCAGGGGTGGTGGAGGCGGATGGGGTGAGGAGGACCTCTTTATCAGTGACAGGGACATAGATGCACAGGGATTTGACTTTCTGTCACAAGGAACTGTTGAGGTTCAGTCATACTCCTCAGAGCTCCTGAGGACAGGGGGAAGAACAGGAGCAGGGTCCCGTGGCTCTAACCGTAGCCTGGCCAGCGGTCATGAATCCTCGCCCTCTGCTGGCAGCACCGAATTGCTGAACATGCCGCATGTGAGGCTAAAATAAAGCCAGCCACAAGTTTGGAAGACACACGAATCCCACCTCACAAATACAGTTTTTATCCTTTTTTGAAGGGAGTGGGTGGGTGGGAATATGAAGGGGTCCTTTAGTTTATTTTCATGTTGATCCATTTGATAAGAATCACAGTATTTTCATACAGGCTGATTACATATGATATCCCATTGCATGTTACTATGTTTTCAAGTATGATTGACAAATCTGAGATAGTTGAAGGTTTGTAGGTTTCCAAAACCTGAGACTTTGCAGTTCAACAAAGTAAACTAAAATTGGCCCTGAAGGATACTTAGTTGATGACCACGAGACACAGCATGAGAGCTGCATGAAACGACTTACGTGTGTAGTAAGCAACAGAAGTGGCTTATCACTTTACTGCATCCATGTATACAAGATGTATTTCCTCATGACAAGCTTCCCTGCTGTAATATGTTATGATCACTTTTCATTCTCCATTCACTATGTCTGTTTTATTTCAAAATTATTTTAGAAAACCAAATCATCTTCTGGTGTTTATCCATCCATTTCTTATGTTTTCAATTTTTAGAAATGAAGCAAGCAGTAGTATGGCACTCAAAATCATTCCGCACTGCTGTGCCTTGCATGACTAAAGTACACAAACCTAATACTTAGGAGCAAGAAGTAGTTCAGTGTTCAGTATGCCTGTTTTAATCTAGCTTTAGTTGTACCAGTACAGAGTGTGCTGCCAACTACTGCTGTGTATACAAATGCTGTTTATTTCCTGAACACCAGGAAATAAACAGCAGCACTGTACTAGAACATGTTGTGCCATTCAAACACTGTCTGGCAATATGAACTTGAATAAAACTGATATAATACACTGTAGGGCGGGAAAAAGGAGACATATCACAATATCTTTTGTGTTCTATACAGAGGAGGCTACAGACCTCAGCAGTAAGTAGTCGATATTAGCCAAAAGTTGCAAATCTCTGAAGTAATAGGCAATAATGTGACTAGTGCTGCAAAAGAGCAGCCCTTTAAACTTCAAATTGGTGGCCATCTTATTTTGATAACTATACAAAGTAATTGACACATACAGCAGGAAAGCCAGAAAAGAAAAATGTAAGCCTTAAAGACAGGGATGCTCATTACACACAACCAGCTTTTATGTCCATTATGTGATTAAGGATCATAGGTACAGTCCAGAGGAGACAAACAATCCACATTTGTTGCTTATTTTAAGATCAGCTATGCAATGTCAGGTGGTTCTCCAGTTAACAGCAATGTTTTAAAACTCTTTTTTGGTTTAAAGAACAGAGTTTTTTGTATGGAATTAGATACACTGAAAGGAGAAAATCTAACGTATTGCATTTGGTTCTTTGTCTCTCTCTTTTTACACAAAAGGATGAGATATTTAAAACATGGTTAGTACTTTTTTAATACAGTATAATGTGGGATTGTTTTTGCTCCCTTGAAGTGGACTCACTGCAGAATGTACTGCTTATTTTATCATTAGTATGAGCAGAATATCTATTGCTTGAACTGTTGAGCTGTGACAATAAGATGACCTTTTGCATGGTACATAAACAGGTGCATCAGGAAAAAGTAAGTGGCTCTTTCCAAGTTCTAGGGAAATAACAGCACCACAAGATATGGGGAGATGCTGCCCATAAAGCATATAACGCCTCAATGGTGAATAATAATCACCCTTAGCCAGCATTACCTCAGTGAATCCTGAAGACCCATATCAAAGACCAGTGAATGAGGCTTGCAGTCAGTTTGGTTTCAAGAGGTTGATTTTCACTTTCCTTCAGATATTTTAACATACTTTGCATGAAGAGGTTGTTATAGCCAAACCTACTTATACATGATAATGAATGCCATGCCAAAAAGACAAATCTATTTATGGTTTAAACTGATTGCATTGGAAGTAAAAAGACCCTGGCTCTGATATGAAGTCTATAAAACGTGCAGTACATACAGTATATTGGTGCCTTGCTTTTGTGGTACATATTCATCTCCATATATACAATTTCCTGAAAAGTGCATTAGATTCCTCTGAACAGACATGGTCACTCTGTCTTTGATTTGTACTCGTTCTGACTTGAGGCATTTTACAATTTTTTATTCTGAGATCATTTTGCTACTGGACATGAAATGGGCCTTTGACATCTTAACACTCTGTCTCATTTCATTTAATTTATTTAAATTATGTGAACATCTTTACACACTAGTAATAATCTCAGTTAGATAAATGAAGCCTGTAATGTAATGAAAATGCAAGTGAACTTTTATTCTCATTCATCAATAAAGGAAATTCTATGAAGGGTCTGTGTCTTGCTTTCTCATCATAATTGACTAGAACCCTGTTTCCTCACTGTTCCCCCTCTGCTTTGGGGTATGGAGGTACCTGGTAATGATACCCGGAACACGGATGTATTGTTTAAACAGCTTTACTTTTAGGAACATATACTCACAAATAACAGTGATTAAGGTGCATGAGCGAAACATTAACATTTAACATAGTTACTAGTACGGATCTTAAGTCAGGCAAAGTGCTAGGCATTAGGATTTCAGGTATCAGACAAAGTTTCTGAAGCTTGTTTCTCTAAGGTGCGAACAGGAACATGCAAGCCAACCTACCACTGGCTAGTAAGCATATCTGTTTTAAAGCTAGAACACAGAGCAATACTTGTACAACGACGTGGCAAAAGAACATTTCTGCCTCATTACTGGTGCTAAGCAGCTACGCTTGTTGGCTACAGCAATGAGCAGCTTAATTCTACCTACAAAAGCACACAACCAGACAGCTGTTAACGTAAAGTTGTTGCATTGTTCTGCCACAAACTGAGTGACAACAAACCTACATATAACAGTGTGTCAACATGTTAATCACTAACAGTGTGGTGGTTATTTTTTTTCCTTCGTCTGCTTTTGCGATGCATTGTGATAATAGACCAGACGCTGACTATGGTGTGCAGTAGGGGCGGGGTGTTAGTGTGTCTTCGGCCATGGCGAGCGTTTGGGGCAGCAGCCCAGCACAACGTTCATTTGGCCTTCTGTGCCTTCTGTGCAGACTTGGTGATCTTACCACTGGTTGGGGCTTTCTTTTCCACACCTTTAATTACTCCCACCGCCACCGTCTGGCGCATGTCACGAACAGCAAACCTCCCTGAGGAGGGATCATGAAAAAATATCTGTTATATCCAATTAATAGTGGGCACTGTATTTGCGGTTGTTGAGTGGAACAACATCAAATTACACTCTGGCGTAAATCTAGCGTAAAAAGAAATCCTGCTGCCGGACAGGACACTTACCTAGAGGAGGGTATTCAGAGAAGCTCTCCACACACATGGGTTTGCCGGGGATCATGTCAACAATTGCAGCATCTCCAGACTTGAGAGACTTGGGATTGTCCTCTAGCTTCTTACCAGAGCGACGGTCGATCTTTTCCTTGAGCTCAGCGAATTTGCATGCAATGTGTGCAGTGTGGCAGTCCAGCACAGGAGCATAGCCAGCACTTATCTGACCAGGATGGTTCAGGATAATCACCTGGAAAAAAGGAGAGGCAGGTACGGGCACATGCAGAAGCCCAGAGTCATGACCATAAATACATTTTGCAGCTAGTTAGAACATACTGCTTAGAAGTGAGAATCACTTTCATAGCTAACTGCTGTCTGCAGACCTGAGAAGTGAAGCTGGCTGCCTCCTGCGGTGGGTCATTTCTGCTGTCTCCAGCCACGTTACCACGGCGAATATCCTTGACGGACACATTCTTGACATTAAAGCCCACGTTGTCACCAGGCAGTGCTTCACTCAGGGCCTCATGGTGCATCTCCACTGACTTGACCTCAGTGGTCACATTGACAGGGGCAAAAGTCACCACCATGCCAGGTTTTAGGATCCCTGTCTCTACTCGACCCACTGGTACGGTACCAATGCCTGGCAGAGAGGAAAATCATCAGCTTTAATTTTGTGAAACAATTGCACAAATACAATCATAGGTTCAAATACATGGATGAACAGTTTCGCTAAAAAAGGTTCAGCTATCCACTGTAGGGAACTGCTGAGCCAGTGGGAATGCTTTCAAGACCTCATTTAGCTCTGCTCTTTTTGTCACAAGGTGTTCTCATTCCCAAAATATTCTCCACACATCATCTGCTATTGCCAACACTAAAGAAGAACTTGGCAATTGGAACATTTACAGTATATCTTTCAAGTTTGCTCTACCAATGACAAATTAGACAGGTATCACCTTCACACACACCACATCAACTCTGCTCTCACCTCCAATCTTGTAGACGTCCTGAAGAGGCAGGCGGAGGGGCTTATCAGTGGGGCGCGTGGGAGGCTGGATTGCATCCAGAGCCTCTAGCAGTGTGGTACCTGAGGCATTACCATCTTTACGGTTAATCTTCCAGCCCTTGAACCAGGTCATCTGTGGCAGGAGAGAAGCTCAAAGTTTACTTCTGAGGATAAAAAAAAAATTTATGTCACGTATGTACACATACTTATATTAGATTTTATTTTATTTATTAGACTGACTTCCCAAAAGTAGAGGGAGGCTGAAAAATGGGGAACTTGCACCCTGTAAAGAAAACTAATATGGTGAATAATATGTAACCCGCAATAAAGATATGACTTTTAACATACACTACCATTCAGAAATTTCAGGTCACTTGGAAATGTCCTTGTTTTCCAGAAAAACATACATAACGTTTAAACACCAGAGTCACTGAAAAGTTTTTGACATAATCATTTTTAACTGACTAATTGTCTCTTTCAAAATTTGCTTTGTTCAACAAATCCTCCATGTGCAGCAAGTAAACCTTCCAGACATTGGCTTTCAACCTGTCAGTTTGTTGAGGTAATCAAAAGTCCTTGGCCCCCTTCTTTTTTCACTATACACTCGCTCACTTGGTCATGTCATCCAATCCCATGGTTTTTCCTACCA
>JAUYWH010000001.1:22548380-22585722 GCA_034779795.1 Ctenopoma multispine
GCTTGTGTCTCCTTGTAAGTCGCTTTGGATAAAAGCGTCTGCCAAATGAACTAAAGTAAAGTAAAGTAAAGTAAAAGATATTCCAGCCCATGTTTCCTGAAGCACGTCTCACAAGTCTGGTTTGATGAGTACTTCTTCTGCACCATATACGTAGTCTCTCGCAACACAGCTAAACAGGGTTGAGATTCAGTGATTTCCCTAAAAGGATCTTGTAAAGTTTTGAGTTGTGCTGTTGCAGGTGGAATAAATAAAAAATGAGTTTCAGTCAAGCACCGTCCACAGGGTATGACATGGCACTGCAATATGGAGTTATAGCCTTCCTTCTTTAAAATCCCTTTCATCCTTTAGAAGTCTCTGACACCACCAAAGCAGCCCCAGACCATCTCGTTGCATCCACAATGCTTGACAGATGGCAGCAAGCAACTTAGCAAACACAAAGTGCCATTGGAACACAGGACTAATGATTGCTGACAATAGGCCTCTGTACACCTACGTATATAAAGAAACCAATTCCAATTGGTCATTTAGAACTTTACCACTGCATAACATTGTATAAAAAAGCCCAAAGCTGACAGTATTTTTGGAGGAGGCTGCACCATGCAGCACCATGAAAGTGTCAGACACTAACAGACTGAATAAATTTAATCAAAAGGGCTGGTTCTGTTCTGGGCGTAGAGCTGGACCCTCTACACTGCAGGTGTCAAACTCTAGGTCCGAGGGCCAAATCCAACAATCCATTTCCAATGTACCATAAGAAACAGAAACACAAACATTTCTTTAAACATAAAATTATTCTTTGTATACTTAAAATACGTTTAAATGTATCTGCAGTTATTTCCATATGATTCAAGGGAGTTTTTCCTCTCCACTGTTGCCTTACGTGCTTGCTCAAGTGGGACTGTTGTGTTTTCTACATTCATTTGTATATATTATATAATGTGTAAGGTCTTAAACCTTACACATTATATACCAAGTGCCCTGAGATGACTTATGTTGTAAATTGGCGCTATATAAATAAAGTTGAATTGAGTTGAATTGAATTCATGATTGATGAGAGCTGGGGGTGGGAGAAGGTCAAGCACGTAATCTCTGTCCCAAACAATACATATCAGCTCTGTCAATAACTGTCATGACGTGTCACTGTTTGTCTTCAAATGCTAAAAGAAAAAACAAATTTTCTCCTCTCAGTGTTAAACTGGACCCAAACCATCCTGATTGTTCACTGAACTCCTGCTTCATAAATTCATCACCTTATTACATGTTAACAGCCGTGAGTTTTTGACTGTATGCACCAGGCGTCATGAACAATTAATCACAGGTCTTCTCTACACAGAAGTGTCATATGTAACATTTTATTTTTGTGCTTACTGCACCGGAGCAAAAACTAGAGCAGGATACAGGGCCGAGCTTGATATTATGTTAAGAAAAAAACAACTTCCCTTTCAAAAACCAGGCCATTTCTAAGGCTTCTAACTTCTGAGTGGTAGTCTATATACACATTCCATATATATCTTAATATCTATATCTCTATGCAATACAAAAACTATACAGACCGTTTTAGACAAAGTATAATGTTCAATCTTACATTAGGGCTGGGTTCCAACATGTTGTCTCCATTCCAACCAGAGATGGGCACAAATGCCACAGTATCAGGGTTGTAGCCAATCTTCTTGATGTAAGTGCTAACTTCCTTCACAATCTCCTCATAGCGCTTCTGGCTGTAGTTGGGTTCAGTAGAATCCATCTTGTTGATGCCCACAATGAGCTGCTTCACTCCTAGGGTGTAGGCAAGAAGGGCATGTTCACGAGTCTGCCCATTCTTTGAGATACCAGCTTCAAACTCACCCACACCTGCAGCCACAATCAGCACCGCACAGTCGGCCTGGAGTGGTGAGAGAGAGAGAGAGAGAGAGAGAGAGAGAGAGAGAGAGAGAGATGAGAAAGTCTTTCCTTCTCAAGTACTTTTCTATCTCCATAAAGTATTTTCCCATTTCTCTCTTTTCTCTTCTACCTGAGACGTTCCAGTGATCATATTCTTGATAAAGTCCCTGTGTCCTGGAGCATCAATGATGGTAACGTAGTACTTGCTGGTCTCAAACTTCCACAGAGAAATATCAATCGTGATTCCACGTTCACGTTCTGCCTTCAGCTTATCCAGAACCCAGGCATATTTGAAGGAACCCTTTCCCATCTAGTATATTTGGAGAAGAAAGGAAGGAACAATTGCTTTATGTTGTTTTTATCTTTGACAGATGCTGTTGTACAAGCTTCAGAAAGTACCATAAATTCAATCAAATGCTAAATGAACTTGCACATTTTGTCACATTTTTATCAAAGTCCACAGAAATAGACATGTTATTAGTTAGACAAGACACCGTTTAACAGATCAGGACACTAGAGCAATTATACAGCAGAAAAATATGACCATGATTTAAATTATTAATAATAAAAAAAAAGAGTCATACCTCAGCAGCTTCCTTTTCAAACTTCTCAATTGTTCTCTTGTCAATGCCCCCACATTTGTAGATGAGGTGGCCGGTGGTGGTGGACTTGCCTGAGTCGACATGTCCTATTACCACAATGTTTATGTGGAGCTTCTCCTTCCCCATAGCAGATCACCCTGGAAGATTCTGAGATATTCCAACATACAAAAATCAACACGCAGTAAGTGAGACAAAAAACCCAGAGCAATGCAGAATTATTACTCATTCTCAAACAAGAACACCAGTACTGTACTTGGTACCATGGACAGTAATTATCTCTAGACCATTATTCTCTATACCAGAATATAGAGAGAAGTCATAGTGTAAAGACAAGCTGTATAAAATATTTGCAGTACATCCTGAATACTGACATAGTTATTAACCTGTGCAAAGAAAGCATCTATTGTTCAAAAGCCAATGTATACACTGTTTTACAGTTATAGGCTAAAGAGGTCAAGAACTTATGTTTAAAATTCAAACCAACAAAACACGAAAAATATTATGATAACTGAGAAATTCAAGCACAAACTACTCTGAGCAATTTCATTATTGAAGCAAATTTCACAAGAGAGGATTAAGTGCTAGTCCAGAGTCTGGACTCTGATTTGCAATGTGTCACCTGGATGAGCTCTGGTGGAGCAGACTGACCAAATGTCTTTAGGACAGTACGTAAATGCAGCTGTGAATGTAAGGGATATACAAGTAATGTGTACAGACAATACACGTCAGCTGCTGTTCTGTGTCTTAACAGATAAGTACAATATTTTGCTTAAAATAAATTGCCATGGGCAAAAAAGGAAAATCCTAAGTTAATTAATGTTTCATGTCACACTACATTTTACTTGAAATGTCTTTCCATGCACTTTTTTTTCCATATAATAAATATCCCAATGAGCACAAACAAGTTTAAAAAGTTTGTTTACACTGGAAATAGTTCTTCTATAGACAATACCTTCAGTAATCAGTATAGTATTTGCCCACCTAACAGAACTGCACTTGCATCACATTGCGAATACACATTTTGCTACGCAGGTACACATCAAACCCTCCCTGTGTAGCTAAACACGCTGGCATAGCTTGCATAGTGTACGAAACAGCCCCTATTATGAAGAACCAGATGACGTCATCTGGAGGCGGCATAAGACAACTTGCTGCTTCAAGCTGAAAAAATCTTCCAGGTGATATCATCAGGAGGTGATTTTCAGCTTTTCAACCATTCTTATACTAATATACTAATACCAAACTGGAACCACAGAACCCAAGTTAAAAAGTCACGCATCTAGCATGTTCACTTGTTTCTCCTCAGAAACATGACTAACCCTAAATGGAATAAACCTATTTCATTACTGAGCCTGTTTCCAGTCCTTGAATACATTACAGTTCACGACGTGCCGTATAAAATGTATCACACTACGTTTTTGCGCATTTTCTAAACTTGACACTTTAATAACTACAGAAAGGGTGAGAGTAGTGTCTGAAACATAATTTAAGCAGCTTAGCTAGCTTAATTATTAATAGTACTGATTCGTGCCAACTAGTACTCAAGACAACGGACAAACTAAACATCTAGTGCTAGCTAACAGTATGGTAGACTATACATGTGTTACATATATATTATACATACATACAAGTTATATACAAGTATATAACATTCATTTTCTGTAGCTTCATCATAATAGAGGCTAGCTAATGTCAAGTATAACCGTTACATGGAGTCAATGGCTACTCCTTCTCAAAAAGGTTTTAATTTAATTTTTAAATAAAACAACACGTATTCAGAATTGTGATCCAGAGGCACAACGTTACCACCAAATAACAAACGCTCTCGGTTTGTCCGCCACCTTCCCGCCACCGGCAGTTAACGAACGGGTAACGCTCGCGCGACAATGGTTGATTGTCGAGTCACTCTCCTGCTGTGGCACGCGCTCACGCGCACGATCTCAGTCCGCGCTGACTTAAACTTTCTTCCGACTGCGTCGTCATCATCACGCTGCTCGTTACTGAGGCACGATCTGCTCGCGGGCTCATGTGAGGCCGTTTGTTTCATTTGTTCACATCAGGAATATATTTCAAACATAACGAGCCAATACCTCATGTAACTATTAATTCTATGACCACATCTCTTGATGCTGTGTGGCGGCTCCAATCCACACAACCCTCCTTTTCACTTCAAATGTTAACGTGCAGCGTGTTATTAGTAAACGAGATTTAACGTGAGCCAGTGCCGCAATGAAAAGTCATGCAGCGATCCCACCGCAGCGCTGAGGGCGTTTTAACAAACGTCTGCACGTCTCAGCATCAGCATCCACCTTGCAGACGCTGCCACAGCACTGCGCGTTAATCAGCAGCAGGATGATGATGGACACAGAAGATTCTCGCATGACTGTCAAGTGGAATATTTCTGGGTTGAAACTGCGTCATAACAGGCGTAGCCCCGCAAAAAATCCCGCTAGGGTGCCAGCCCACACCCTTCTGCACTTTTCGGCACGACTCGCCGTGATCAAATTACCAGGACATGAAATCCACACACCATCAAACTACCAGCATCGACTCATAATGCACTGACATAACAATCCCAAACGTCCCTAAAAGCAGCAGCTTATTTTAACCTGGACACTGAAGCCTGCAGACACAGTGCATCTTACAGTATTTGCCCCTGTGTTGGAAAACATCCTGTATCCTACCTTTGCCTGAGAGGTGCGTTCACTGGTCCGCTGCGACTCCACAGCAGCTGCTGCGTGCTGGCTGCTGCGCTGCACTGACACACGCACAGGGTACCGCTCTGTCCACTGGCGTCAAACGCGTCATTTGCTAAAATGACAAGGCTTGTCCACTAGATGGAGCTGCTCTAACGCAGACATGAAGCAGCTGCACAGCAGTGCGCAAAGTGAAGCCACTTTGTTTTACAGCCACAGCGATTACATAGTTTTTATTTTATTGCATGCCATTATTCATTGAACCCATCTTTACTTCATATGATCGAAGTTTTAAGGGCTGCATAATGACATCTTGACAATGACAAAGAAAACACTTGTTTATGTTAGAAATAAGGCACTGAATAAAAATATTATATTACATTAAGTCAAATAAAAAACAGAATAAAGACATTTACAATTGGTACATACACATTAGGTACACGCACTAATGTTCTAAAATAAACAAATTAATGGAAGCTGAGCTTTGAGATGCTTGTCCCGTCATCACGTTGGTGTGTAAGTGTGTGACTGTGCTTTCTGTTTCCTTAATCTGCTGACACGCTGTAAGGCAAGAAAAAAAGAAGACTGTTTGTTTAAATAAGTCTGAAAAGATGTAACACAACAACAGACAGGACAACAAATGTATTTTACTGCTTCATGAGGACTAAGGTCCAAGTGTCCTGCATCCCATGCTGTTAGAGAGTCAACATCTGTACTCACTCAATAATGTCTAGTGAGTATTTCTGATTGGTTGTTAGTTCCACGAGCACTCTGATGTCTGACTCTTCCAGACGGTTGCCCATCAGAAGCAGCTCTGTCAGATAGTCAGGGTTTGATTTCAGGGCAGCGGTCAAGAACTGAACGCTCTTCGAGGACAAACCACACATCCGCAGTCTGGAGAGAGAGAAGCAGAAAACGAGTCTGAGATGTTTCACCCGTTTACTTTGACCCTACAATATGGACATGACTACACTTGGAATGAAGTATGGAGATTCAATTATTAACACAGTAAGAATAAGAACATAAATCACACTAGAATCTTTCATGGAGATAGGTACTTCAGTACTTTCTTGGTAGTGACTGGAATGCACAGCAGGGTAAATACAGTAAATACGGGTTAGTAACAGGGACTATGAGTATTTCAACCCTTTTAAAAAGGGTTATGATTAACCTGTGATGCCTTATTGACTTAATACCATTATTGTTTGTTTGAGTTTCACATTTTATTCTATGACATATGATTTCTCAGGAAATATCACACTGACAGGTAAATAATGTGTTTATTCTTATTAGAAGTAGTGGCTATATCATTAAAGAAATATTATAAAGAAATAAATAACTTACGATAACACCTCAAGTTTGCATAGTGGGCTTCTGAGACCGACGCAGAGTTTGTGTACTCCCTTATCTTGAAGGTCATTGCCAGACAGGTCCAGCTCGCTGATAACGCTCTCCTCTGACGCGATGCCTGATGCAAGCTCTGCACAGCAGTCGTGAGTCAGGTTGCAGTGGCTCAGGCTAAAGTTAAACAAAAATGATATTGTAGCACACTGTTCTTCCAACAAAACGTAAAAGACAAAATGATAGACTCACTTGACAGTTTTCAGATGGCTGTAGGGATTCTTCAGCCCGTCTGAAATTCCTTGGACTCCGGTGTCTCCGAGGAGGTTCATGCTGAGGTCAAGGTCTCGCAGCTCGACTGCCTGCCAGTCTGTTTCTTGTAAAAACTCCCTGCTGTAGAGCTGCGAGACCGAACACAGAACCTTTGCCAAATAAATGCAGCCAAAACCAGTGATTCCACATCTTGAAACACTGAATAAAAATAGTAGGAAAAAGTTGTAAACAATGTTTTTAGGCACAGTAAGCAATCAGCAGATGCAGAAATAATTCTAATGCTGATATAAAATTTCGTTTTCCAGTGTTTGCATTTCCCATTGTTTCAGTCATTCATTTATCAAAAAGAGCAGGGCGTCCTTACTTGAGTTTTTCCAGGCGGCACCATGCATACATGCCTTCACAGATGAGTGCAAACCCTGCGTTTTTCAAGTTGTTGCTGCTCAAATTGAGTTCCGTCAGGGTGCTGCTTTCCGATTTAAGAGCTTCCGCAATATTCCTACAGCTTAACACAGTGAGGCCGCAGTAGTACACCCTACCAAAGGCACGTGAAGAAAGAAAGCAAAGAAATCATTGGATCATTTTGATTTTTTTCATTTACTGTATTACTTTACTTACTTTTACAGCAGATTAAGACATACTCACTCTAGCTTTCTTAGCTTTGATATATCAAACTTTTTTAAGAGTTCATTTGCCCCATTGTCTCCAACCATGTTGATGCTCAGATCCAACACTCTCAAGTGGCTGGGGTTCTTCTGCAGAGCCGAAGCCAGGTGATAACAGCCCTTCTGCTCAATGTTGCACTGGGATAGTCTACAGTCAAATCAATGACATCACAACATAGCAGAAATGCCAAATACAGTATGAACAAAACTGAATAAAACACACTGAAATCAAATATACTATAGCTTTTGTTAAATCTTTGCTTTATTTTTTTTTTGTTTACCTTTACAAAAGTCTTATTATTATTATTATTATCACTATCACTGTATGTTAAACTAATAAAATGCTGGACATTTTGCATTCATTATTTTTATATCAATTAAATATCAAAGAAAGGAGGTTTATTTCCTAACACTTACTTAAGTGTGTCTAAATGGCATTCCAGACATTCCAACCCACTTGAAAGATATTGCAGTCCATCATCTCTTATGTCATTCCCGCTGAGATCCAGCTCTCGCAGTTTCAGGGACTGTGTCAGGGCCGTGGCCAGGTATTTACAGGCCTCTGAGGTCACGCCACAGCCTTGCAACCTGAGCGTTTTCAGTCTGCAGTTTTGATTGTTTAGCCCCTCCACAAGTGTCCTGACCCCATCGTCACTGATGCTGTTGTAGCCCAGGTCGAGCTGTCTCAGGTGCGACTCTCTTGTGCTCAGGACTGCTGCTAAGGCTGGACAACACTTGTCTGTCAAGTTAGAGAACTGCAGCCTGCAAAAAATAGAAGCAATGACATATGACTAAATGGGGATATTCTGTATTTTCCATTTGGCAACAAATACCATGGAAAAACCAAAACCATTAAAGAAATGATCCCATTAACAAGCATAGCCTGTGTAGGAAAGATTGAATAAAATAAACAACAACTGATACTTTATTGATCCCCTTGGGGAAATTCTCTATTGACAGGTTACCCCAAGAGGTGTCAAGGGTTCGGGGTTCAGTGTCTTAGCCAGGCACACTATGTAGCCAGGAGTTGGGGAGGGCCTGGGAGGCGAACCAGCAACTCTAGGTTTCATAGACAATTGCCGACCGCCCTACCTACTGCGCCACTGTCACCTCAAATATATGTTATTCCTCTGTGGTGTTGAGTTGCTTTAAATGCATTTAATAGGTGAGGAAATAATTTTTTTTCATATAAATGTAACACTCTACATATGTCCCATCTTAAGAGATTTTAGTCATTTTCCAAAGTTAGTATTCCCTCTTTTAATTGTTTTTTGTGTGAAAACCTAATAAAAACCATCCAATCATAGTGGGTCTTGGTATTAGGCAAATACAACCTTAAGATGAACAACAACATAACAATGATTGGAAGGAGCCCAGGTCCTGTCGCTGCGAAACAAGCCCAAATCATCACCCCTGTGCTTGATGGTGTGTATGAGGAGCTTCTGCTGAAATTTTGTGTTTTTGCAAAACATAGTTCTGGGCATTAAGGTCAAAGAACTCCACTTTGGGACATTGTTCCAAATGTGCTTTCATGCTCTTTTAGTCATTAAAGGCTTTCTCCTGGCAACCCTTCCAGACTGTACTTGTCCAGACCTGTAGGGTCTGAGATGTAACTCGTTTTTGATTTTCTGAGCATTGCATGATCTGACCTTCGGGTGAATGTCCTGGGACATCCACTCCCGGGAATATTGGCAGCTGTCTTGAATACTTTCCACTTGTGAATAATCTTTCTTACTGTAGAACATAAACTCCAATTTTTTGGGAAATGGTTTTACATCTTCTGGATTGTTGGGTGGCAACAACTGCTTTTCACTGCTTATGTCTAGCAAACACAAAAAGTTAAATTAGAATTAAAACGTGGAGTGTTAACTTTGGAACATGACTTTACATCTTCATGAGGAACAAAAATATTTGGGGCTCTTAATTAGTGAGCTTCTCGATCAAGCTCGCTAATCGAGAGGTAGGAAATTCTGCAAAACAAACAAGAACTGAAGCTTGGGAGGGTTATTGCAAAGAAGAGATCTGCAGGCAAAATCAAGTTTCTATCTAATAGTTTTGCTTTGCTTTAGTTTTGAAATTTGAGATATCTGATGCAAAAGGTGCTAGGCTTCTATGCTGTGTCTATCCAGCACACTTAGAAATTGGTTCTGGTAAGACGGCTTCTTGTATTTATTCAGAAAAAGACGCAGAAATGTGCTGCATTCATGTGATAAAATTTAATTCTGTGATCTGGGTGAGTTGACCGTTCTTAGCAACTTTCTTTCAAATGAATTTGTGCAAACAACTTAGGGATGTATGGACATGCATGGTAAAGCCTACTTACATGGCTGTCCTCGATTCCATAACAGCTGGTAGCTTGCTGAGGAGTCTTTCATCACATCTCATAGACACCTGCATCTGGAAGTTCTTGTGCATCACTTTCAGCTCCAGACTCCTTGATACTTTCACTTGGCCAATGGCTTTGGTGGCCAGATCATCATTGCCAGCAACTGTCCTGAAGTGCTGCTCCCTGTGTTCATCGCTGAAACACTGGACTTCAGTCTCTTTAAGCAAATAGCGATTAGGGATTTGTGATGCCTCTGCACATCGGCTCGTTATCCAAACATGAGCATTGGACAGTAAATTCCCCATGATGAGGTTGGTCACAAGAATATCCACTGTAGATACCTCAGAAATGTCAGTTACTATTGGACAGCTGTAGTTTAGTGAGAGACTATAATCATCCAGTCCATCAAGGACAAACCACACATGGTTTACATTTAAGCTGTCTTTATTAGTTTCAAGATCCAACTCCGGGTAAAATCTCTGGAGAAGTTCAATTAGGCTCAGTTTGTGCTTTAGCAAATTTAGCTCACAGAATGTGAGAACAAAAAGGAGGTGTATGTGAAGGTACTCTTTCCCCTCGGCCCACTCCAGAGCACACCTCTGCACTGCTGTGGTTGTTCCAACTCCACTCACTCCTACAGTGATCATTGTTCTTTTGCTGCTTTCATGTTTGCAGTCACATGATAAAATATCTGTAAGTGGGACAGCTGGAAGAGTAACCCATGTGTAAGGAGAATTACTGTCCACATAACTTAACTCAGCAGGTAAAACGTACTTGTGTTTAGGGTCCCGGTAACAAAACCCTGAAGGGAGTAATGAATTTTCTAAATGTGCTTCATTCAGTTTGCGATATTTGTTCCTCAGTGTGGTCTTCAGACAGGTTTGGAGATCCATCACAAGGGCAGGGGTTTATGGTAAGATGGCAAATCTTCTAAATCATGTGCTGTACAAGAAAAGTTTGATCGGTCGGTTGCTTTGGCTCAGTTTTCACAAACTTCCAGCATGACAAACTCTTAATGCAGCAAAAGCAACTTGCTAAATTCTTCAAACATTAAATTCCTGCTTATGTGCAAAGTGCTAAACTAGGTTTACATGCACTTCATGTAAATAACATAGAAAACAGGTTGTAATAAAAAATTAGTAAGAAGAGTCTGTTCAAAGACACTGTGGACTTCATGAAGGGACCAGTGACTGGTGGACGTTGTTTGAGTGGTCTGATTTAATCTTATACTGATGTTGCCATTTTACTGTTGTTACTAATCAATCTTCAATCAATAATCTACTTTTATTTTCATTATTAATATTAATATTACTGTTTCACTCATTTAACTAATCGATTCATCCAACGTTAGAAGTGACGTTAGCTGATTTAAACTGTTGATTCAAAGACAATGTAACGTTCAATACTAAACTCATTTAAATACATTTCTTTAGTCACATAAAAAAACCTCTTGCTGATCAAATTTATATGTGGTGACATATTCGAAAGCGAAACTTACTTAGTAAGCTTTCTGAATGGCGTTACACCCTTTCTTTCTTCCTCAGAGATGCTGCTTCTTGAGCTAATGACTAACTCAGTGTTACTGACTGGAGCTAACGTTAGCTAAACACTTATGCTAACTTCATAGTTAAGTAGTGCTGGAGCTAGTTCAGTGTAACAAACTTACCAAGACAAGAGAACTCAGTTCCTCCTGTAGTGAAACGAGCAGCGACGCTATCATGTAAAAAAACTTTAACGTTTGTAAAACAAGGTGTTTTCTTATTTCCTATTAATGCGGTTAAAACTGCTGTTGTGCAGTTGACGAGGCCACTACAAGAAGAGACAAGACAGTTCAAGACAGTGTGTGCAGGGATGTGTCAGCCGGCGTAGCTGCTTCTTGTGCTGCTCCCCTTTTAGTGAGAAATGAAAACGGAAAGCTGAATACATCTCAAATCACGACATTACAGCTATTAGAAAAGATACAGTAGAGGCTAAATTAGTTTGGCGCTAAAAGACAGTGTGAGCATCATACGTGACGCACACCACAGCAGGAAGTACATGAGAGGTGTGCAGCTGCTGTTTACTCTGGATAAAGCTTTAGACCACTATGACTTTTTATATGGCCATATGTAAAACACGATGTCATTATTCTTCCCAATCTCATTTAGTAAAGCTGGTGTTGATGCTCAGGTGAATCTCCCCCCACCCCATCAGTTGTCACCCTCAGGTGGAGGTGGATGCTAATGTGGGACCATTCCTGGAGGACATGCCACCATAGAGGAGCAGCCTGTGGTCAGAGGAAGAACCTGTTCATACCTGTGTTTGTGTTGCCACTGAAATGGTTTGTGAACCACTCACTTTCCTTTACTCCTTTGTCTCTTGCTCCATGAAGAGATTATCCCGGTAAGATTTAACAGAACAGCACCAACAGCTACTAGGATAGATTTCAACAACAGTTTATTTAACTTAATGCTTCAAAGCAATAAATATGCTCCATGAACATCATGCATCAGCACCTAAATTGGTACCCCCCCAAAAAAAATCATTTTAATTTGTGTTGTGCATGGCGTTTGATTTTAGAAGAAAGTCAGGTCCATAGGTATTTAGATTTTTTTTAGGGTTTGTTTAAAATGCAGACTGACAGCTTTAAGTAAAGGATTTTGTCAAATATATTGCATGAAGCATGTGGAAACTATTTTTACACATAAACCTCCAGTTTTAGGGGCTGAAAAATATTTAAACAAATTAATATAATCGTGAGGACAGCATTCATTTTAATACTTTGCTGAAGTCTGGGACCCACAGACAAAAAAACACAGATGCTGGGTTTATTCTTCCCTGGTGATGTTCTGCCAGGACTGTCTTCAGTTCCTGATTGTAAGTCACCACCAAGTGAGTTTTGAAACACTTAGCTGAGCAGAGCAGATTATATATTTTCCTAAATATTTCAGAATCCTATGAACTAAAATCCTTATAGCTGAAGGTCGAACATTACAATACATTAAACATTACAGTTGTACAAAGAAACCAAATTATAAAAACTGTGTCACTGTTCAAATACAGACCTGATAAGCACAGTATGAGTAACAGTGCATTTATAAATCCTCCTTATTTTCTAAATGAACAACACGTTATGCCCAAGAGTTGACACTTCCTCTTAAGATTGACAGGATGTTGGAGTCAGCATAGTCCTGTTTAGAGATAACTTTATGTTCAGGATCAAAAAACGTGGTACTTTAAACTGACTTCTAAGAATAACTGGTATAAATTTAAAGTCCAGTAATGAGTTCAGTATAGAACTATTCAATGAAATACAATTAGAAAACAATTGTGTGTCACGCAGTGAAGAAAAAAAAAAGAAACATTTGATTATAAAAATATTTCTACACAGAAATACAATTGACCAGCAACTGCAGAAAAAACAAGTGCAATAAAAAAAAACAATCAATGTTTACAATAGATAGTTCATTCTGCTTATTAAATTAAAGTTTTAGCATGAAGTTTCAAACTGGATCATTTTGATGAAAGCTCACTAATACCTGGATGAAAGCCTTCAGTAGCATACAGTATGGTCAACTGCTTCTAAAGGCACCATGGAAAACAGCAGTTAATGCAAAAAGTTATTTGCATAAAATGCAATATATTAATGACTGACCCCTGCACTGAGGATTTTATATTTGTCCAACACCTACATGTAACACTGCACATACTACAAACCTGCCAAAATGGTTCAGCTGTAACTGAACTGTAACTGTAACTAAAACACTTCCCAGAGTCCATCGCATGACTTGGTTGTTTCTCATAACAAAACTAATCTCTCTATTGTTTACGTGGCTTCAGGATTGTTCATATGTCAGTATACATCTTGGTTTCTCTTGCTTTTCAGATTTCAGCTGTTACATTCTTCTCCACTATTCAACCTGAAAGTTTGTGTTTTGCATGACAGTAGGGATGCATAGGTTAAGGTTAGGTATCCTCCTGTAGACAAAGTGGAAGATCTGTGCGAGGGGCCGGCTGTGGAGCTCGGCTTTGATTCGTTGAGGGTGTGTGTCCAGGGCAAGCTGCTGGCTCGTGTCTTCAGTGACCAGAAACAGCGCGTAGTTCCCGGGGTCGGGGATCTTGAATTTGTAAGCGCAGACTGAGCAGACCTCTTCGGTGGTGGTGTAGGGGTGGACGAGCAGGGTTTTGGCCGTGCAGCCCGTGTCCAGGTCCTGCAGGGCTACGCGGAGAAAGTTCTACAGAGAGAAACAAACGTGTGCTGTGTTAAGACGTGGCAGAGCTCAGAGAAATGTCAACAATGAATCGAGGGAGAATAACTGACGAGCCAAGCAGGCAGGAAGCAAAACCATGCAGGTCTAAGTTTAAGTGTCGAAAGAAGTTACATGCAGTTGTTAAATGTTCCTCTAGATGGTGCTTTCTACCTAAAATCTGAAACCGCAGAGCCAGACCCACATGCTGTGATGTTAGAGACTGTAGATATAGTCGTTGCTTTGATGAAGGCACAGCACCTTTCATGCATCTTTCCAGCACTTAGTGTAAAATCTGGATTTATTTGGAATTGGTACAACTTAGACTCACTGCCTGGATGTTCAAGGTGGGTTCAGGTCAGGTGTGATACCTGAAAGTCGTCCACAGATGGCACCGAGCGCTGGGCTGTGCGCCGGCGGTGCCACTGGTGGAGAGTGTTCCTGGCCTCGCAGCTCAGCACCCGGGCTGCCTGCTCTTCCTGGAAGTTCTTGATGAGGGCCATGGCTCCGTAGGCACTGGTCAGGTAGTAGCCGCCTGGAAAGGAAACCAAAGAAAGATGGCTTAGGCGTGGATGGAGACTGGAAAAAAGAAACTGAACAGTACTAAGGAAACATCAGGGCCAGTTACCTAGAAATGAAAGTGGCTGACAATGCATAGAATCTGTTGTAATAAAGTGATCAGGATGTTTCCAACGCTTCCTCTTTTTTTATAAAATGAATCAGAGTTATGCAGAAATATACCGTAGACACAGTTAGTTTCAGGTGTAGATGGAGTGATTTTCAACAAAGGTCAACAAAGGCGATTGCACATTAAAGCAGTTCAAGAGCTAACGTGCCAGACAGGCTGCCGGGGAAAGGAAAATATTTCTTTCTGGAACGGTTCCAGTCTATTCAAAATCCAGGCATTTCCTACCAGTGTTGTGACAACTTTCCTTCCCTTCACTGATTTCCCCTAATAACTCAGCTGAGATGGTCCTGTTACCCTGGTTAAGTATGATGAAATGTTTCTACCTAATACTGTAGTGATCAGTAAATAAACACAGATTTTAAACCTATACCGGCTGACATTAGATAACTTTGAAATTGCTGAGGGCTAATAACTTACACAAATCTGAACATTAGAATTTTCAGTGATCATAAATATATTTTACACCATGCCTCAAATTACCACAAATCTAAAAAAAGTAAGTTTATTTCTCTCTGTAGAACTTTCTGATGCAACCTTCCACTTTTAACCAGGCTTGGGACCGTCACTAGGGAGGGACCGGGATGCAAACCACCAACCCTGGGACACTTAGCAATTACTGACTGCTCTACCTACTGCACCAAATCTATCAGTGTAAAATAACTAACAGAGGTTTATAAAGTAGTCAGTACTCAGGTAAAAGTGTAAGTATTTGCCCAGAGAAAAAACTCCATTACAAGTAGAAGTACCCTTTAATTTTTCTACTCAAGTAGAAGTACTGAAGTACATAATCTAAATGTTAGATAAAGTTATTCCACTGAGAAAACTGTGCATTTTAACAACATTTTGATGCTGGTGAAACATAAATGTAGAAGTTTACTTCAGATTTGTTCAACAAATACTCGGAGGTAAAAATTCTGATTAAAATATGTTGTCACCTACAGACAGAAGTTGGTGAAGGTAGGGCTAATTTTAACCACTTTATATAGTGACAGGAGGTTTAATCAATAAATGATACATAAATAAGTAAATAAATAAGAATCGAATCCTGCAAAAACTAACTAGTAACTAATGATGTTAAAATTAGTGTAGTGCAGAAAAAGCACAATGTTTCCTTTAATGAGTAGTTAAGTGAAAATAAAGGGAACATAAAATGGAAATACTCCAGAAAAGTACAAGTACAAGTTTTCATGCAGCGTGAGGAAGTTCTCCCAGTAAGAAGTGGCACACTGTATGTTTTTAATAGAATAATACAACTTACATCTCTACAAGCTGAACACTACAAAGGCGTCTATGACTGCTGGGGAAAGAATTCTACGTGACCCTCACCCACAATCTCTAATGAACAATTTCCAACCATTGAGCTGGAGTGACGCCTTCCGTCGACACACGGCTAAGCAGTTCCTGCTGAACAGAGCGTCCTGTGAGCAGGTTATACAACAGGGTGGCCCTCAACACTTACCTCAAGCCACACTGAGCTCATGAAAGAAACATCCTACATTACAGAAACTGATGTGAAGCTAAACATCGTCTGAAGTGTTTCCCCCTTCAGATCTTTTTACACAGGTAAAAAGAGAATCTCTGTACTTTCCCCCTGATCAGGACTGAACCTTAAAATAAGCTTTTAAAGGGACAGTTTCACATTTCTGGAGATACACTTATTCTCATGTCTGTGTGTAAAAGCTTTAGCCAAGTAACTTTCTAATATTTGCTGAGAGCTGCTATCTTATCTTGTGTGACTAAGACTCATTTGACAGCAGTGCAGAGACATTCACTTCCAACGGATTGTGAGTGAGGCTCTTCCTCTTAACTGAGCTGAGCCACTGTTTCACAGGAATGTTATGTAGCACTGTTTTACACTGCAATTTCACAATGACTGATACCTAGATTGTGAGTCTCATGCTGCGACTAGATTCGACTTGATTCCCAAAAGTTTCATAGCTTTCAGCTTTAAGTACGGAGCTAGAGTAGAAGTGAAAAACAAACCTTCCAACACCCAAAAGTTTCACTAACCGACACGTTTAAACTTGTGTGTTTAATACACACCCAGGGAGAAATGCATGAAGTACTATTTGTGGTTATAGAGAGGAGGATAACCACAGACTCACCCTTAATACACAGGAGGAAAAGGCATTAGGTAAATAGCATGACATGTTGTGCTGTGTGTAATATTTGTAATGTTTTAAACCAGAAAAAACGTGGATCACTTAAACTGATCAAATTAACAGGGCTTACCCTCTCCTTGAAGCAGAGATGGGTCTAGCAGCTCCATCATGTACTGGATCTCTGTATCCAGCTGAGGCATGTCGCACTGAGCCACCACATAAGTCAGCATGGGCAGGAAGTCATCGGCACCATACATCCTCCCTGAAAGGAGAAAGACAGAGCAGTGAGGAAGGTAGGTGTCAGGTCGAACATGGAACAGGATAGAGATAACACTGTAAACGGAGTCTGACAGTACGACTAAAATAGATTGTTCTGCAGTAACAAAACAGCAGCAGACGTTTTAAAAAAAGAAACCTAATCAAACTGCAAAGCTGCACTCCATTAGGTCTTAGACTTTCTGCTTACCCGAGTTATCCTGCATAATGGTGTAGATGAGTTTACACACGCGCAGCAGCAGTGCCACCTTTTTCTCAGGGGAGTACATTTTCCTCATGTTTAGGAACTTTTGGCGAATCTTCTCAATAGCCACAGGGTCAGGGGGCACAGCCCCATCTACTCCCAGCTCCTGGGGCCTTTTGGTCTTAGCCAGGGCCAGGTTGTCCCTCAGCTGCTGCGAAGTTCCACTGCTCACCTAAAGAGTTGAAAGTTCTTTTACCCAGTCGTGTTATCCTTGAACTGCCTGTGTCTACAGTCTAATATCTATATAGTAGCATCCTCATTTTGAAATATGATTAAATTATTTTCACTATCTGGACAAAACATCATCAGTCTTTAGAAGTAAAAACACATTTGTCCGCTGCTTATACTGTAGCAGCCCTTCTCTTTGTTACTTCACTGGTTGGTAGACACAAACAACCATGGGGGAGAAATTCTGGTTCTCCCCCCGTGTTCATCTCTTCAATCAAGACATAGAACAAAAAAGGAGGGAGACAAAATAATAACAGTTAATATCTTACCTGGAAGTCATGTAAAGTGGTCTCGATCACACTCTTCAGAGGCTTCAGGACACACTTGTGCATGGCCTTCTCCAGAACGTGGTCTGTTCAAGATGACAGCAACACGCACACATACACACATAAAGATCAGTGAAAACAGGATTATTTCTTTAAGAATGCAAATAAACCAACAATTCTAAGCAAACAAATGAGTAATAATTTACAACAGAACATGCGTCATTGTATGACAGGAAGCATCATATAAAACAGAAACTATTGCATCAGCTACATCGTTATTAACAATAAAATGAAACCAACACCCACAAGCTAAATCACACAGAAGTCCCATGAGCAGACCAAAACCAGCAACACGTCACTTAACCATTTCACAGAATTAATAAATAACTAAACTCAATGCTGACATGTAAGGAGACACAAGTCACGTTTTATCAGAGAGATTAAACACCTACAATGTAGTTAAACTGTAACCTGAGTGTTTAAGAGGGTAATTGTAGCTGATCTGTGAGCGCCTGACCTTGAGTGAGCTCAACACATGCAGGTGTTTTAACCACTGAATATAATTCATGCATGTGACATGGCATAAGAAGCTGCTGGATCTCTATGGCTCGATGGCTCCATCGGTACCTCACATCTACCTCCCTAGGCTTCGAATCACTTCCTGCCTCAGCTTCATCCACCATGACACACACATTCAATTGTGTCTTAATGTTCACTGGCAGCACTTGCACAACCACTCACGCTGCCCAGGCATCCCCCCCAGCCTCCAGGCAGCCATTATCCAGTGCTTAAGCAATGACTTACGCAGGGATTTTTTTTTCTACGGTGTAAACAAAGGAGCGTGCAAATACGAGAATCTTATTTTTGTGTGTTTGCACTGAGACAGAGGAATATTCCTCCACACTCTTCAAGAACCAAGAGCTGCAGCTCACTGGTGATGATTACTGCATGCTGCTAAGAAATCAATCTAGAGCCATAAACACTGTTTACATTGGCTGGACAATGAGTCAAGTCAGATCATTATCAAGTACACAAGGAGGGGTTTGTACATTCAGGCACAGGTGCACACATGTACACACACATTTTCTGATTGTAGTCCTACTCATTCCCTCCAGGAAGAATCCTTTCCTCTGTGCGCTCAGCAGTGTTTGTTAATGGGCTTTATCTAAGCTACAGCCTGTTCAAAGGTTTCCCTCAGCTGCAACAAGCTGTAGGACAGTCTGTGATATACAGTGTATACACACACACACACACACACACACACACACACACAAGTACAGGCACGAAAAAATCAAATAAGTCAACATGAAAACAAGCTTTAAATTTCCAACGTTTTCTGAGTTATGACGTCAGCCTCGTTCCGTTTGTTCTTATCCAGTCATGACCATTAATCAGGGTGTGCACTGACAGACACACACACCCTCCCTGTACAAACACACACAGTGGTTGTTCATTCCACCTCTGGAAGCTCACATATAAGATCTGAATTACTGTGTTCTCTATAGACACAGACACAAACACAGAAGATTTACAGGTAAACATTACTTTCCCAAAATGTGAGACCTTCAGTCATAAGGGAAGCACACATTTCTGTAAACACTCTGGAGAAGAGAACAGACATCATCTCAGCTTCACTTCTCCTTTATGTCCTCAGGGTCTCTAACATGACGTCTGCTCGTAGTCTTTGGTTTTGTTTTGATTTCCAAGCAAAAAAAAAAGGAGATGAATGACAGCTTGGGTGGTTGTGTATGGCAGGTAGCGCAGACACACCACTAAACATTTCATTTCTTTGCCTACCGTATAAAACTTTCTTAACATTTATCCACATTTTCCCTCTACAATGGGAACATCTGTGAGCGTGAGACGGTTTATGTGTCCATCTGTGGTGTGTTAGCACAACCAGAATGGATCGCTTCTCTGTCTCTGAACAAGGCTTTGCTGTTGTTGTTTACAATGAACAAGGGATGTCAGATGAGTGCAAAGACATACATACATATTCATGTAAATACCATAGTCCACAACAACCTGATTGGAGTGAAACATCCTTTTGATAGAGCTGCTAACTCTACTTTACTAAGGACTAATATTTCGACAGGTATCCCTAATAAAAGTATAATTAACTGAAATTCATGCCTTTCACAATGAATCTCAGCTGATTATGTTCTTATGCCAATGAGCACAGGCCAAGAATTACTCACAGAGGCACAGCACGCTGACATTTCTGTGAACTCGGCAACAATAACAAGGCAGGCTAATATGGAAAAGTTTAACTAGTCTATTTGACTCTGAAGACACTGGCAAGTCCAGGCCCCTCACTGAACGTTGTCAACGAATGAAAGTCATTTAGAAATCCTTAAGTGACGCAACACTAATGAGGACATAATGAGAACTGTCAGAGGTGCAATATGACTAAAACATTAACCTGCATGTTTCACAAAGTCAGGGCTCACAAAACCACTGTGCAAAATAATTCCCCGTTTTTCTTTTCAGATTCTCTATCTGCTTTGCTGACTTACCGATCTGATCCTCAGGTATGAGTGACTCAATTGGAGGATCCAGCTCAGAGCTCTGGCGCAGATAAGCCTTCATCTGTGTCATAAACTGCCTGAGAGTCTGCAGAAAATCCATCCCTGTTGTGTGGCAGCTCCGGTTCTCCTGAACAAAGTTGTTGTAGTCCTGAACAAGGGAGCCAAAATACGAGCTTTTGTCCCTGGATAGCTCAGCGATCCTTTTCACCGCCCGTTTCTCCGGGGTCATGAGGGAGCGCAACATGCCGCTCACCTTGCGGAAGCGTCCCTTCAAGGCCCTGTGGAAGACGAAGGAGCCCCCGCTCAGACTCACACCAACTTTTAGCCTTTGAGCTTTGTAGGATGGACGGAGGCGCATTTCTAGATCCGTCTCCAAGCCGACCCCATAGTCCTCCTCCTCCTCTTCTTCTCCGTCCTCATCCTCCTCACTGCTGTCCTCTACTGGCTCTTGATGGCTAAGGTGCTGAGATGGGCTGGAGCCCAGGCCCAGGGAGAATCCAGGAGACTGTGAGTATTCCAGTGAGTCAGAGGAAGAAGTAGACATGCTCATGTCACTGAGCCGCTGGCGTCCCCTCTCATTAGGACTGGATGGACTCCCAGTGTTCTCTAGTGTAACATCATCAGGTTTGGGGTGGCATGTTGGAAGCTTGGCACGAGACAGGGCCTTGGCGATGGTCTCATCATCCAGGGCTATGTGGCAACGATGGGCTTCCAGATCAGGGTTTGTAGGCCTGGGAGGTGGCTGGTTTGACGGCACAGGGATCGGCGAGCTGGCACGCTTGGATGGGCTGCTGTGCTTGGCACTCACAGGTGGTCGGGCAGGTGCTGGGCGTCTACTGGAGGACCGCTTTGGCATGCTGCTGAGATTGCTGGTAGCTGTTGGAGGGCCAGGTGGAGGTGGGGCGGGGCGCCGGTGTGGCATTGAGCGGTGGCGTGGAGGATGAGGGGGGCGAGGGGGAGGGGGCCTTGATTTGCCGTTGACTTTGATCTTGTCTGCGTGCTGCTTGCTGCCTTCACTGCTGCTTAACTTCTGCTGCTGCTTCGTGTTCTCCAGGTTGTTATCGGACTTGAGATCATGTGAAGGAGAACCCTCCTTACAGCGGTAATGATGATGAGTCTGGAGAAACACGGGGTTAACGAAGCACAGAGCACTGATGGGATGCCTTCTCTCCTGATGAAGCAAAGGTGGAGAGGGGAGGGCCCGTAGAGTCGGGGGAGCACTGTCACAGTGAGCCCCGGTATGTGTCTGCTGTGACCATTCGACCCCCTTGTTAGTGTTGCTTCGCTGGGGGCTGAGGGTACGGCTCAGGCGTCGACAGGGACGGGGGGAGGTGCACCGCTGATTGCACAGAGCAGAGTCCCAGAAGCCTGTAACACACAAACACAGAAACACTCAGAGGCAACATTAACTCAGTTTAAACTACACATGTAGTTTCCTAGGCTGCTTCAACAGAGATCAGTCTCAAAAAGATCAGTTAAAGCAGTTAAGCAATGTAAAAGCACTAAAACATATTCTTAACTACTACTCACCAACACATAAGATATTTAGTCTTTCTCAAGACTTTCTCAATTTAAAGTTTTTCTCAATTTAGATCTGTCTTTGTGCGGCTGTTGAAAGAAGTGTGTTGAGTTCAGCTCCGTGACTCTTGGATCTGATTCACCAGATGCCGACACACACCCAGAGACATGGAGGGGGAGTCGCCAGTGCTAATCACAGAGTGGGAGGGCACTAAACACACCACACGCACACAGTTCCAGACAGTTCCTCCACTCCTTCCTGCTCCAAGGCAACACGGCTATGAGAGGTGTTGCCTTGTACTGATTGTTGACCTACTTCATCTCTTTGGCAAACTAAGCCTCATGCTAACATGCTCACATTCAATAACCACATAATATTAAAGATTCTACTGCATTCAAGCACAAATGCACACTATAATTAACATTTCACCAAACTGCAAGGATTAGGCAACAAATCCTACACACTTCTAAATATATTCTACACATTGGCTGCAACACAAGCTCATTGGCTAATCTAGTCCAGCAGACTAAAAGCTGGAAAGATGAGCTCTTCCAGTCGAGGGGCAAAAAAAAAAACAGCGTCCAGCCGGTAAAACTGTTTTATATGTCATGATTTTTTTTAGTATCTCGAGACTGAAATCTGTCGGTGATATTGCAACATGTAAACGTTGATTACTTCACACTGCGTAGCCAGTAAACCACCATTAGTAACACATATAATGCTGTTCGACCTGACTGGAGGAAGAACTGATTCCCAAAACGTTGCACGGAGGTCAGACAGTTTGAGATGTTCCGAAGATCTATTTCTCTACGGTGACTGTAAAGGTTTCTTCTGAATGGGAGTGTTTTGATTGTAGATTATTGCAGTACTTTTTTACATGTGGTTAAAACAGACTTTACTATAGGATAAGTGCTGGAAAGGAAAACTGAACTTCATTCCAAAACACAACAGACAAATAATAGTGTCCGAATCCTCAGGACATCTTTTTTTCTCCTTACTTGCTGCTCACAGTAAAATAAAATAAAAATGACTGATGTCAGCATATTTGACTAAAGGTTTATTGGAACTATCAGTAATTGTTAAGAGACCATAAACATTTCTAATGTTACAATAAACTAATTAAAAAAAAACTAAAACTAGGAAAAATGTATTTCAAACGAAACCCCTATGGCCTGCTGTCAACAATTACTGCAGCATGATTCACAGGAACATGTGCAACGTACTTTTCATTTATCATGCCTCATGAGCTATTTCCATATGTGGTTTTGTGTACACATGCATTCACACACTAGTCTTGCCAGCATGAAAGTCAGTGTAATGTAATTATTGCGAGTGGACTGTGCTTCACTTTAGCAGCCTTTGGCAAATTACGCCCTCTCATGGTCACTTCTCCACACAGTGAAGACTGAATTATTAAATGAATTACTACATTCATGCTACTAACAGGTTATGTATCACATATCTGGATCCAGGAATTTTAGCCAATTATAGACTGACATCGAATCTGCCCTTTATCTCTAAAATCCTTGAAAAGGTAGCTTTGAAGCAGCTCTGTGACCACCTGCACAGGAACGACTGAAACATGTCATTGGGCTTAAAGGAACGGCACTAATGGTTTAAATCTTATCTATCAGATAGATCCCAATTTGTTTGTTTTAATAATGAATCTTCCATGCACACGCAGGTTAGATACGGAGTTCCACAGGGTTCCGTGTTTTGACCGATTCTCTTTTAATTATACATGACTCCCTTAAGCAATATTATAAGTAAAACAATATTAATTTCCATTGCTATACAGATGATACCCAAACCAGATGAAACCAATCATTCAGGCAAAGTCCAAGCATGGTTAAAAGACATAAAGGCTTGGATGTCATGTAATTTTCTACTACTGCACTTAGGTTATGATATTTGTGCATTGACATTAAGAAATATTTCTAACATTAGGAGAACCCTGTCTCAAAGTGATGCTGAGAAACTAGTCCATGCATTTGTTACTTCTAGACTGGACAACTGTAATTCATTACTGAATTACAATTTCCCTCTGGGATTAATAAAGTTTTTTGAATCTTGAATCTCCCAATATTGCATTAAAATGTTTCCAGTTAATCCAGAATACTGCAGCCAGAGTTCTGACATTAGGACAGTTCTACATAAGCTTCTCTCCATTGGCTCCCTGTTAAAGCTAGAATAGAGTAAATCCTTCTCCTCACTTATAAAGCCCTAAATATTCAGGCTCCATCAGCAGAGCACTACCCTCTCAGAGTGCTGGTCTACTTGTGGTTCCTAGAGTTTCCAAATGTAGACGGGAGGCAGAGCCTTTAGCTATCAAGCTCCTCTCCTGTTGAACTAGCTCCCAATCCAGGTTCGGGAGGCAGAAACCCTCTCTACTTTTAAGACTAGACTTAAAACCTTCCTTTTTATTAAAGCTTATAGTTAAAGATGGGTCAGGTGACTCTGAACCATGTCTTAGTTATGCTGCTATAGATTTAGTCTGCTGGGGGACCCCATATCACACTGAGCTCCTCTCCTCCTTTTCTTCCTCTGTCCACTCCTATGCCATCATTGCATGTTATTAACTTTGTTTCTTTTCTGCTGGAGGTTTCTTCCATTAAAATGAGTTTTTCTTCTCCATTGTGCTTACTCAAGTGGGACTGTTGGGTTTTCTACATTATTCTGTATATATTTATATAATGTATAAGCTCTTAAACCTTTGATGACATGATTTGGCGCTATATAAATAAAGTTGACTTGAATTGATTTAAATAGATCTATCATCTCTAGAACTGCAGTTCTGACCTGATAGAATGGAACTAGCTCCACTACAATACAAACCCAACACCATTGCTATCTGTGCAGTTACACTGTGAATCATACTCACACAAGACATATTTATAACTGTGTAAAAATTCATAGTTGAAGCAACAGCTAAAATGCTGCATTGCTTAAGAATCAACTTTTATGCCCTCCAAACTTTCTGGGGAAGCAAATATATTCAAATATCTTAAGCGATTTGCAACATGTGTTTGTGTTTCACATGTCCGTGCCTGGAATCCACACAAGACCGAGCCACCATGCTTTCTGTCTTTAAATAGAAGTTGGCCAGTTGAGAAGGGAGACTAAGAAAGGCTCAGAAGCTGGAATCTCAGTCTTCCCCTACAAACCAAATGAGAGAAGAGCACTGCACAAGGGACTTACGGAGCAGCCCAACACCCACTGCCATCCACAGGAATCCAGGCATGACAATACAATGACAGCTTTTCATATTTGTAAGAAGCTACATGGACGACACGGCTTAGTGCACGCTTTACACTGGCACTCGTGTGTTTTCGTACACACATTAAAGTGGTGCGATGGTATGTGTGTGTGTTTGGATCACACACAGCCTACTGTAGATTTCCACTCGCCACTCCCTTCTCCCCCACACTAAGCTCTGAACTATGCTGTAGGCTTCTACTCTAGAAAGCTGACTCACTGCAGTTTTGCAGCTGAGCCTAGAATAACTTGACAGAGGTGGAGTGACTAAGTCTGCCATGAAACAAGACCTGAATGGTCAGTGTGATTTAACAAAGACACATAAATGAAACCTGTGCACACAAGTGCTGGCTGTTATATCTCTGCTTTGCTGGGGTGTTATATCAGATGGAGCAGCATCTGCATTGCTCCACAGTGGGTATAAGACTGTAAGTCTGCTGAGCTCCATGATGGTGACACCATTCATTAGTTCTAACCTGCAATACTTTTACAATGACCTAGAACACTTTTACTTCCTACCCTCAAGTTAGGAGGAAAATACTCCACAACTTGACCCAGACTCATCTGCATTGTAGCTGCTTAGACTAAGCTGGGCTGTCTGGCTCCACTAGCACGAGTGAGAGGTTCATCTAACCACAGCCTGCTCAGTGGTACAGCAGTTACCCCAAGTCATCTTTCTCCACTAGTCCTAGTCCACAGTACTAATAATTAACAAAATTCTAAATTATGTCATGGATGCACAGCACCTTTTCAAAAGTGTATGATGGTTGCCAAGTTGCAAGCAGATTCATTTCCACTTTACTGTTGTTATTTTTTTGTTATTTTGCTGTTGGGCGCAAACAAGAACAACTCATGAAAATGTAATTAGATTAAATATGACAGTCCAGTCTTGTCCAGTTTGTTTCTATGAGTACACCAAACAGTCCACACTCGCAGTACAACATTTATTTATTTGTGAGTCGATGAACAGATCACTCTCACTTTTATGTGTCAACATTTCTGTTATGGGAGCTGATTAGCCTAGCTTAGCATAAAGTCTGTCAGCAGGGGTAATGATCTAGCCTCAATCTCTCCTCCTCATTTATTCAGTTTCTACACAAACAAAAAAAAATAACATAATAGTTTGTAACCTGTTCTTGATAAACAAAATTTTTCACCAGCTAGTCAACACTTCAGTGGGTTGTCACGTAAGGTCTGAGAGAACAAATTTTGATATGAAAACAAAGCAACTGCAAATAGGACTCCAGGCTGCTCCTGTATCTTTATACTGACGTAGCTGCTCCTATAACCACAAGCTGAACTGTATTTCACTTTCTTTTGTGTACTGTTTATGTAAGATCCAAACATGTATGGTAAATGTGTGGACTTTTGAGGTGTGGTGGGCAAGAACCACCTCCATTGGTCTTAATGCTAAGCTAGGCTAATCTCTAACTCCACACATGATGCACAGTTAAAATAATTGTTTTAACTGTTTTAAAATGTTTTCAGGTTTTTATTACCAGTGAGAAATAGTGGTTTAAACCTAATCATGAACCTGGTCGTTCAAGATGAGTGTTTGAACCATAACCCAATATAGTAAAAAATGAGGCAATTGTACCTGCTCCAAGCTGAGCAACCTCTTCCAGCTCTTTCTGAGTCTTGGCAGACGCAATGGCTTCTGGGAGTTTGAGTGTGAAAGGCAGGATATCTCTAAGGGAAATAAAAAAACAGTCCATAATAAAATATGACAAAAATTTGAAATATGATGAGGGAATTATAATACAATAATAGGTTTTCGGTAATCATAGTGCAGATTGTCCTCATTTGACTGTGATATCCCCTGACAAAAGTGATGATGCCATAATTCCGGTTGGCAAAACAAAACCTGAACACTGACACACGAGGAAGTGAAAACACTTTCAAACATCACTGATATAAACATGCTGCCACACCCTTTGTTCCATTACAAAGGCATAGATATGAAACAATACTTAGTATTGTTTCATATCTAACTTCATATAATAATATATAACATAGTACATGTTGGAATTGTGAATGTGAGTTAACATGCTGCTTGAGAAAACTTCTGAGCATTTGTGAAATTTAGGATGCCTGTCTGAATTCAGGACCAATGCCACTGTCAATTTCCCACTATTTTCTTTATCTGTTGTTTAAGTGTTTGAAGCTTCCAAGCTGGCATGAGCTAAAACAAGAAGTGAGAGCTTTGGGAACTGAGAGCTCACTGCTTACTCAACAAACATTATTTTCATCCACAAAGTTTCCATCATCAAATCATAATTTCTAAGCAAAACACAAAGAAGTTGCAGATGTGATAGAAAAATAAAAAAAGAAATTTTGCTTGTTTACCTGCTGATGCAGTAGAAAGCCACCAGACGAAACAGATCTGCAAAGCTGATTCCAGATCCCTCGAGTGAAAAGGCTGCAAACAAATGACATGTACAGACTGAATTACAATCCACACACTGGAATTCTATTAGATTGAACTGCTTACACTGCATTACACCCAGCATTGCAGTTTTTACCATGAAGCGTCATTGTTTTAAATCCAGTAGCAGTGAAAGTGTCAGCTGTTATATAATGAGACGTTGTTTAAAGCTGATATTTCTACACATTCAGTGGGCACCAGCATCATGAGGCTGTTCTGCCAAAACAGCTGCCATCAAGAAACTGTGTTGTGTTTCAGCATCTAATAACATATAAACACATAAATCTGTTTCCCCAGTGCGACTTCCTGGATCATACGTTATTAGACACTTTTACACTGTCTACTCAAAGCTTGCCACCACACCGGCCTTCATTTTTTATTCTCTAAATTGTAGGGAGATAGCAATTTCACAGGATACATAAGATGTAGGTTGATTGAGTAACAGGGACACTATCAAAAACATCTACAACGTAGATTCAGTTTGGAGATGGTACTAGGGCTCACTTCAGATAATACTGCAACTTAGTTTTGTGGAACAGTAGCTTGAAGTTGCCGTATGACATGGGCCCTGTCCAGATCAGTCAAACGTGGCATGCTTGGAGCAGACACCAACTGACCTCTTGTTATTTTTCATGGGCGCAACCCACATACTATAGGAAATAAACAGGCTTTTCAACGGTGTAAGATTTATTGTTACAACAAAGAAATAATCGACCAAACACTAATTTCCTTACTTTTGTCATAACTTTATCAAGTTATGAGTAAAGGCTAAACTGCTAACTTCCCATCATTATTGTTCAGCTTTTTGTTTCTTTTTTTTGGCATTTTAGCTTGTATTTGATAACCTAACAATGGAGAGGCAAACAGGAAACATGGTGAAAGAGCGTGTGAAGTGCAACAAAAGCCTCCAGCTGGGCTTGAGCTGTGTGTGTAACAGCCATTATCCTACCAGTGCTCTCCAGCTTTTAGTTTCTCTATAAAGCCACACAAATATATGCTTTAGCCTTTTACATTCGGTAGACCGAACGTGTTTGTCAATGAACACAAGTCCAGTTGAGTTCAAATCTTTCTTGCACTTACAAGGTGACAGGTGGGGAGCAAGCGACCTCGCGGAAAAGTCATGCGCGTCAAACCAGCATACCCCTTATAGACAGAAACGTACTTCTCTCAGTCATGACTCTGTTTGTGTAGTTTTGCAGCGGTTATAATGTGACAATAAGGTCAGACTGTAGAAATATGTTATTTAATGCTAAAAATGTAGAGTAGAGTGGACATATTACACCAACTGATGACTGGTAAAAAGGAATTTGCTCTGCGGCCGGTGTGTGTTGGTCTTTAGACACATCACACCACATTCATATTCATAAGTCACTCGAGTTCTTTCAAAGAAAACTTGTTGAACACCATAAGAGGGAAAAACAAATCTGTTTGTAAAATCTGCATCAGTAAACAACAAAGCACTGATGTCATCATACAAAGTCACAGACAGAACTGACCAGTGTAAGAAACCGCACATGACGGCAAAGCTCTAGATGTTAATGAGTTTGATGTTAGACTTTTCTGTCATTGTTTTGTTGAGGTGGGGCGTGAAAATATTTCTTCTTGCCAAGTGGAGAATGAGAGAAAAAGTTTGAGAACCACTGCACTAAGGTAACTTGATACAGTGTTCTGTGCACTCAAGTGGAGAGCAGCTGACCTCATGACCAAAACCAGGCCGAAGGCACTTCCCTCTGTCCCTTATGTGCTCTCATTTCAGCAGGGAAAACCCACAGCTGGTATGTCATCACACTTTGGCACTGCCCAGTGTTTCTGGGAGGGGTGGGAGGAGGGGCATTTATCGACTGGTCTCCTTGCAGTCTATCATGGATGTTTGTCTTGATCTGCAAATAGGCTATTATAATTATTATTACTTATTAGGCTTACTGATGTAAGACTGTTTAGTTTAAAAGGACAAGGTACACACCTGTTCTATGATAAAGGGTTTAAGCTCTGGAATTAAAGGTGTTAAGTAACTACATTTACTTAATTACTGTGATTAAGTACAATTTTGAGGTATTTCTACTTCAAAGGAGTACTTTGTTGCTTTTACTTTTGCGTTTCTACAATTCAGATTTTTGCTTTTCCTTTTTGCTAATGAAGCTTCTTATAAAAATATAATAAACTAATACATTTTACGATGGTTTTACCACTTGTCAGTACCAATGATTACATTTAGCTCCATCTTTGCCAGCTGCTTGACAGATCATGGAGCCTTTTTTCCTGAATGAGAATTTGAATTTCTCCAGGGGGATCAATAAAGTATGTCCTTTAAATACTGGTTAAAATAGGCTGTTTTCTTAGTGTGGCACTTCTTACACTGTGTGATAACAGTAGTACTTTAACCAGAGTAACCCATGCATGTATGTATACATCTACTCACACACATGTATGTTAATTGTGGCCCAGACTGACGTTCTTCCGGTCACACTTATACACACAGTTTGCAGAGGCGGACAGGAAATTGCTTTGTTAACTCTCTGACAATGACACAGTGTGACTGCAGAAAACTAATCAGAAAACTAAAAGAACCTCACTTGAGTTTTACAGGTGGTTACTTACTGTACTGGCTCTCTCTGACAGGAAAGTGACTGATGGGACTTTCTGACTGATCCTCCTTCATACGCACAGACAGAACCTTTCTCTGCAGAGCAGCTGACCTCCTGACCAGGAAAACCTGCCCCACAATGGAATCCGAAGTTAAAACACACAAATCACTTTTAGACAACATTAAAAGGTGGCACGTCTATGAGAGAGGTGCCCCCCCCCCCTCACCCCTGGAGGCTGTTTGAGCAGTATGTGACTGGCCTCCTCTCCGCTGACTGCCAGCAGCAGCCACACCGGGTGGGTTTGTGTCAGCCTGTCCAACACACTCATCCGCCTTCGCAAGGAGTCGTAACCAGAGTCCCTTTCACCCCCGACCTCGCGGCAGTCGGGGGGCTGCAGGTATATTCCGCTCACCTCACTCTCCATCCTGACAGGAGAGACACAGAGAGGGATGGAATAAAACACTTGTGCTGCCATCTGCTGGTGACAATCAGCACCAACGTGATTACGTATTCACAAATAGTGTCAAAGGAAACTGAATTTAACCCAATGGAAAACCACAGAGAGCTCGCTGATATATATATATATAAATTCTATAATGTAGTATTTACAGATTAGTGATGAAAGGTTTGTCTAAGAAAAAAAAAATATATAATATATAATAATATGTAGAAATCAGCTTTACATTTGCAGAACCACAGGCTCCTTGTCCACAGCAGGCGGCGTCTGGACCATCTCCTTCTTCAGCTCCCCGATCTCCAGTGCAAATGTGTCAATCAGCTGAAAGAAGACAGAATGACGGGAAACGTAAGAAGGAGAAGAGGAGGGAAAAGAGCTGTAAACGAAAGCGACAGCATTGCTCAAACTTCAAATTACACAGGAAGAACCGGCCGTCGGGTGTGTGAGGGAGCAGTTAGTCACTTTTCCTGTGTGTGGAGCACATTTCCTATAGACAGGAAACATGGAGACAAAGCACTGTAAAAAAAAGTTGAGAGTGCAACAAAAAAAAAAAAACAGAGACTTTTTAATCCTATGTGACTCCACTGGGAATTCAGTTTGTACATAAGATAAATGAGGACAGGAAGGTAAAGTCAGATCAGTCCTGTCTCCTGTCTTTAGTTAGGAACTGTCACCACTGTCATTTCAATACGTTTAGCAGTAATACATCAACAGAACCAAGTCTTTTGTAATGTGTGTAATTTTAGCCCACAGCTATTTTAGGATTCAAACAGCGATGACACAAGAGATGGAAGGGTGGGATATACAAAGATGGATGGATATCAGACGCTGTCCAGTCTGACGTCTCGCTCTGATCGGTCTGAAAACCTAGTATCTTATAAGACATGAGAACAATTCACTTCTACAGTCAATCAGCACCTCTGGCCAAAAAAAAAGACTCCTTAAAAACCTACTGCTCACTTAAACATGGAGACAAATTGCACAATTCACATCGCCTGGTTAAGTTTCCGCGTGTCTCACATTCTCTCGCTCCACATTTCCGAGCCTCCGCAAACACAATGAAGCAGATGTTGAAATCTGGCTGCTTCTCACTGATGATCTGCGTCAAACAGCACAGACACAGAATAATATAATATAAGACCAGAAATTTGAGACAGTTGAGGGAAAGTTAACAACATGGAACTTTTGAATATTATCTTGATGCTAATGTCACCTACATACATCAAGTATGAAGTAGAAAATATTCTTTTAATAACTAATGCACTACACGTGTCGGCCAGCAGGTGGCCTCCTTTGCCAAACTATTCTTCACCAGTCGAGACATAAAAAAGTAACCACAGGTCTTTCTAATCTTTCTAATCCCCACCCCAGTGGAGCCAGCTCTACTAAAGCCCCCGACTTCACTGCTATTGTGTCAGGTCAAATGTCTGTTACACAAACACGGTGTTGACAAGTCGTGTTACTGGAAAACCGTACAAACACACGACCGGTGATGCTCGTTTGAAGCCCTGGTAAAGAAGTGTCACCAGGTTTATACCACAATGGTCCACAAAGTGTTTCTGTATGCCCCTCTGCAGCACAGCTCTGGCAATAATAAGGGCATTAATGGACCCATTCCACATTTTAGGACATCGTTGTGTTTCTACACCTGCTTTTCCTCCTGCTTCCTGACTTTATGCTGCGACAAACTAACTGTTCCTTGGCTGAAGCTCAATCTTCTTATTGTTAAGAGGAGAGGAAAAAAAAAACTTCCCAACTTGCCACATCATTACAGTCACTGCTGCTACTGTAATGTAAGACATTTGTTAGCTAGGTTTTATTACAGAAAGTTAAAATTCATATCAGGTTTATATGCAGACCTGAAATAATTCATCTCCTTTGGTCACTTGTATATTTTTTGAGCTATGCAGAGGTGCAAAGTAACTAAATAGCATTTATTAAAATACTGTACTTATGTATAACTTTGAGATACCTCACTGGAGTTTTTACATTTGATTTTATTTTAACTATTTTATTTTTTTTATTCAAAGAAAATATAGAACTTTTACCCTCTTCTGTTGCTTTCATCTAAGTTTGGTTTCACACTTTACTGCTATTATTCACTCAGCACAACACAAGGACAGACATTCAGACAGAGTGAAAAAGGGTGCAGCTCACACACACACACACACACACACACACACACACACACACACACACACACACTTTTTTACCTTAAACCTAAGTTAATCACAATACTGAAGTGTGCTCACTGTGATTTAAATTGAATTCACTCGCACATGGGTGTAGAGGTTTGTTTATTATGTGTGTGTCTGTGTGTTGGCATGTGTGTGTGGAGGTAACTGATTCTCTGCATGGACTGCTGTTGAAGCCATGGAAGGAGTCAGTGGGAAACTATGTGTGTGTGTGAGAGAGAGAGAGAGAGAGAGAGAGAGAGAGAGCACTTTCACAGGGGTACTGAAGATGGAAAAATCAGGCAGTAAAGGAAATGAAAAGTGAGACAACATTCAGTTTTGGTTTCTTGTTGTTTAAATGTGTCGGTGAAGCAGGTTCACTTCATTCACGTGTGCAAACACGGTGAAGTGTCTAAGTGCAGCCAGGTGACAGCTGGAACGCTTTAGTGAGACGCAGCAGGCATCACGTTTTAGGTCTCCTGCTCGTTACACAGAAAATTAAGAAGCACAAGTTACCAGTCGCCACAACATTAACAGCACTTTGTGGTTTTAATGTTGTGATCAGTGTAGAAGAAATACTCTTGGTTGTGATTTATTTAGTCTGTTTCTCAGTGTGTAATCAAATGCAGTAAAAGCTGTTATTTCACACTATAATAATGATGATACTGTCACTCACTGTTATTATCTCAACATTAAGGCTTATTTTTTAAAGAAAAAAGCCTCTGACTTCTGGGAATTGAGGAAAACCTGCAGCAAATAATGAATTGATTTGTTCTTCTGTCAGTATTATTGTTAAAGAGACTACATCAACAGCGATGTTACAGTATGGAAGCTGAAGCTCTTACACCCTGTGCTTGGTAACATGTCGTAGGCCATGCTGCTCCTCCTCCCTGTCTCTCTATCGGCTTCCTGACTTTGTCAAAAGATATGGAAATGAAAAAGGAAATGTTTTGTCAACAGAAAATGAACGGCGAATAAAACAATGACAAAGGTTTTATTTTGCTCACTGTTGCCAGTTCCAGAAAATTCCCACATGAGGTCAGCTGGTAGACAGCTGTAAAGATTGACGCTTGTGTGGAACATCTGCAAACAGTCTGCAAAGGCCAGAACTATCGAGAAACTGTTATGTTAACAGCGTGTGAATAAACTATGACAACAAGGAAGTATTGTCCCAAAACAGCCTTACATCATGGATGACCTACACTGTGTACTGTCCCTGAACGCAGCACACACTGGAGCTGCAGCCGACTCACTGCAGCCGGTGCAACACCTTCTATATATACACACACACAAACACACAGTGTTACTTTCTTGGTGTATGTATAAGAAATATCAGACATCAGGGAGCCACTGATAATACACACGACTCAACCATGGCCAGAATTAGCCAAACGAATCTGTTAGTGTTGGTTTAAAGTAAGACGAGTGGCCTGAACTCTCTGAACTCTTTGAATCCTGCAGGAGTTGGACTGGTTTCTGTTTCTGCACCCTGCACCCTAATAAAACAATAAGTGTGTGTGCTTTAAAGACTACCTACCTGATCACTTAGCTTATCGTGGCTCACACACAAGGAAGTGTTTCAAGTTTATAAAGGTCGATGAATATGACATCTGAGACTGCATGAAAAAAATGGTGGTGGTGTGTGTGTGTGTCTGTGTGTGTGTGTCTGTGTGTGTGTGTGTGTGTGTGTGTCTGTGTGTGTGTGTCTGTGTGTGTGTGTGTGTGTGTGTCTGTGTGTGTGTAAGTGATGGTGGAAGAGAAAGACAACACAGGAGGCAAAAAAGAAATGAGAAGAGAGGGAGAGAGACATTAGGACTCAGAGAGGGGGAGAGTTTTATTACTCCTGTGAAATGTGTTTGTCAGGCTGCCAACAAACTGCAGCTGGCGCTCTTCATTTCCAGCACTCCTTCAACACATGGCAGAGAGTGAAGGAAAAGCGTCGCAGCTCCACTTTTATGTTTCAGCGTTCGAATACAGGATTATGTCGTGACAACACGAAGGAAAGCTGCTAATGAGCGAATCTGACGCGAGGATAAAAAAAACGAGAGCGCGAAGCCATAAATTCTCTGCAGAAAATGCTCCTCGGAGACACGAGGCTAATATTTGACATCAATAATGTTTGAAATGATACGCTCAGCTAAAGCAGAGAGGGCTTATGGATACATTTAGATTCTCTGTGGGCCACAAAACACAGATCTTGCAGCTAATTTAAAAGCCTGGGATCAGGAAGATGGACGTTTTCATCTACTTCTTTTAAACCATCCACGGAGAGAGATGCATTGTCTGTTGTTGGTAAAATGTATTGGCTGGCTGAGGTGTTGCATGATGATGTTGTTTCTAAGTCTCCAGACAAACAGTCTGTAGGAAGCTTTTTCTGGGCAGGAAAGTGTCTCCTGTCTCTGCATGTAATCCAGAGACCCAGACTCTCTATTCATCTGTGACGTATACAAATAATGACGTTCAGTTGTTATCCTGCGGAAACTATTTGCAACTGATGACGCGTGTTCATTTGTGAGCTTTAAAAAAGTTTTAGCTGCTGACCTGCTCGTTCTGAGCACAGACTGGATTACTAGCTGTATCAGAGTAGTGAGTCGCCCTCGTGTTTTTTTTTTACATTCTAAACACTAAAGAGTGGAGTCAGCATTCCCCAGAAAACCAAAACACTTGGAACACAGGAAGTGAAATGGTTTCCATTTCTCGGACGTCTCACCTTAAAGAAGCTGCTGCTCCTGTCCATTTTGCCTGGGGGAGGATGCCTGGTGGGCGAGCTGCAGGCCATGTCGTCTTCCTGTCTACGGGACCGTGTCTCTCCTGCGTCTGGGTGAGTGTTTACGTCTGGGACGGCGTCTGCAGGGGCCCGAGCTCTATTGGTCAAAAACACACTTCAGCTGTGGTGCAACCAGAGGAAATTCCTGCTCAGACCACAGCCAGCACTACAGAGGTGCTGCTCCGCTGGAATGCTTTCATTCCGACTCCCTCTCTTTCTCTTCCTTTCTGCCTTCCTCCTTCTTCTGCCTCACTCCAATCCCCGTCTTAGTTTTCTCCTTTCGTTACCTGTGTCTCCTGCGTCTCTCACTCTTTCTTTCCTACATTTTGTTCCCATGTCCTCACACATACATAATTCATTTTCCATCTCGGAGAGCTTCAGTTCCAGCACAGCTGCCCTTCTCCCCCACCCATCACAACAAAGTTTGAGCCTCCTGGCCTGTGGCGAGGTCCTTCATCACACTTGAATCGATGCTAAACTGCTGAACTAGTTGGTGTTTGTTTTGATTCTTTGTGTCTCTGCTCAGATTCTGTTGCCCTCTCGTCTGTTTTTCTATCTGTGTATGATTTGTCCCTCCACCCTCCTCTCTGGCTCACCCTCTTCCGTCTCTCTCTACAGCCAGGCTGAAACTATTAGGCCGGCCCCTCCTTTCCTGGCAGAGGTTCACAGTCCTCACGAACCATTGAGATGCTCTGTTCGTTTGACCGTCCACACATGCAGTTTCATCTCAGTAAACAAGCCATCACCCCCTCCTAAGTTTTCTGTCCCTCCACAACACAGCTCCGCAGCGTGATGTAGTAATGCAGCATCCAGCTGATATCCAGTGTTTGAATGTAAACTCTGGCAACGACTGTGCGACTGTAGTGTTGAAGAGATTTGTCTAATGATCAGTTACAAATAACAATTCTGATCATGATAATTATAGTTATAGTAAATTCAGCACATTTAATTTCTAAGGCATAACAGTAGTTTTTGGCAGTTTCAGAGGAGGTGATTGGACGTCACACTGAGAGCAGTTTCTGTATCAGTTAATCAATCAATACAACACTCGTCCATCATGATCCTAACACACTGCAACTAAGTCACTTAAGTCAATCCATTTCTAACTCAGCTGCTACAGAGACTCTGAGTCAAAGAACAACTGGGAGTCTGGCTGCAAGGTTTCACTTCACTTTCACAAACAGAAAAAAGTGAGGGAGGGAGACTTACAAGGTGGACGGAACACAAAAGACCCCCCTGAGGAGTCTTCTCCTGCATAAATAAACCTCTGGACCTCACATCAATCAGAGAGCATGCTGGGTACTGAGTAGGAAGCAAGACCTCCAACCTGAATCCTCTTCCGCACCAAAACACAGAAATCACTATTTTGCACCACCAGATACCACTCGTTCTGTGTGTGTGTGTGTGTGTGTGTGTGTGTGTGTGTGTGCGCACCAGAGACTCAGCTGCAAGTAAACAAAGACACATCTGAGTGTGCAGCCCTCTCTCACAGAACCACAGACCCCCTGGTGCTGCAGCACAGAGACACACTGTTCTGAAGGCGAACACACACTAATGTGTGTTCACTTCTTCAAACTGTATCAGCTGTGTCATGAGCAGTACAACATGTACACACATACACTCACACACACAGTTTACATGCTGATAATTAAAAACCAGCAACAGCACGGTTTCCTTCAAACTGGAACAAAACTATTTCCCTCTGGGATTAATAAAGTTTTTTGAATCTTGAATTAAACTTTGTGGGGGTTTTGTTCCATGGGACCCTCATCTTCTCTCAGTGGGGGGGGGGGGGGGGGGGGCATGCGAACTGGGGGG
>JAUYWH010000001.1:22585822-22631394 GCA_034779795.1 Ctenopoma multispine
CCCCCCCCCCCCCCCCCCCCCCCCCCCCCCCCCCCCCCCCCCCCCCCCCCCCCCCCCCCCCCCCCCCCCCCCCATGCTAACGGCTGGGTCTCATATCAGTGCTAATGAATAGCTTCAGTGTTAGGTGCCACATTTCTAAACGTCACTACTTCAGTATCTGTTTGAAATTTGCAAATAGACAAAACACAAGCAAACTAAGAAATTAACCTATTTGTCAAAAGAGGCACAACATCTAAAACAAACACGCCAAAAAAGAGAACATCCGACCAATCACAGAAACATCCTGCAAAACACACAAAATGAAACTAAACATAGATTTACAGACAGCAACAACGAGTCCGTGTCTGTTTCCTCCTGGACACTGATCTCATGTCAGCTGCAGACAACTCACACTTTTCAGGAGGATAAACGCAGACATGAGGTAACATGAGTTTTATAACTTTTCTTATCGTTATTTCTTTGCTGTCAAATCGCTGTGTTGTCTTTTGTCTTTAAGCTCTGTGCTTAAAGTCAGAATATAGTTCACATGAAGCTCTTACCAAAAGGTAACCAAACAAAGACCCTGTGACACGAGCGCCTGAACAAAAACACCAGGGACTTTATACGCTTGGTTATAAGTTGTAACTGCAGGTTTTACTGGACAGAAGATGTCAGGGAACTATTGTAATCTAAAGAAATCAGTGCTCTTAACTTCCCTGACAATATTGTATGAATCACCACCAGCTACGTAATAGTCCCTAAAATCACATCTATGTCGTCTCAACTTGGCCGAGATCAGACTCAAAGACTCAAAACATAGTATAAAAATTCATGAATGAAACCCGAGCATCTAAACTGGATTTAAAAACAGTCTTAACAGAGCTGCGGACTTGATGAGCTTAATTATTAATATTTTACTCCAGAACTATTAGCAACATATTGTATTTATGAGTGAAACTACTACTCCTCCTTTAGACTGATTAAATCAGCACTCACACATTGGCCTTTGACCCTGACAGAGAACCAATAAGACTAATATACCCTTATTTCCCCAACAAACTTTGGTGCTGTTTGTGTAAACTGTCAAGATAACATGGAGCTGTGCTTCATGCATCAGCTGTGAGATCCGGTGAGAAGTGTTGTTAGACTAACAGAGCTCCATGCTGCTGTCAGAGCAGCGCAGCACGACGAGGAGGGGAGGAGGGAGGGGGGGGGGGAGGCAGCTGCACTAACCCACTGCAGATAAAAACTCCCACACATGGGTCATGGGTTGTTGGCCTGAGGCAAACCAGATGATGCTGTGGTTGTGTATAATGTGCACAGGAAACACTGACGGACAGAGAATATATTCAATATGAAACCTACACTCACTTTAACTGTTTACTTAAAAAAACAAAGAGATTCTCTAGAAGGGTCAAAAGAGTGTTCAAAGAGTGGCAGCACTGCAAAGAATATGGGTCAGTGGTTCTCTGGGAGTTCAGCTGAACTGGTTGACTGGCCCATGTTGTGCTGCTTAGAGAGCTGACTCTTTGTTTTTTTGCTAATATGTAGGAATCTGATCTCTCACAGTTTTTTTTTTCACTCAAGGACAGAAGGTTAGTTTTTTTCCCATGAGATGTTTATGGACCTTCAGTCAACGTGACCAGGAGTCTAACCTCTAATCACAGCTTTAGGAGTCTTGCAATAGCAACGCACAAACACTCAAAATCACCCTCAAACTTCACCTAACAGTGGGGGAGGCAGAAAGTGTGTCAGGCACCGGCACCACCCAACCACAACTTTCCACACTGAAGTTCAGCCGAGAAAATCCCGGGCTGCTTTCTCTGGGGCTACTCCCCTTTAAACGAGCCCCAGAGAACACGAGAGCCTGGGTCCAGGCCGGGGATGCAGCTGATAGAGCAGGAGGTTCCCAGAAGGACAGATAACACTGTAATTACCACCATTACACCAATGCTTGTTATCGTCGGGTCATGCGGGAGCTGCAGGAGACGAGCAGAGATTCTTTCAGTCTGAGCCTCCGCGGATTAACAAGTAGAAAAAGTGGGCAGCTGTCCTGAAAGCAGAGACCCCCCACCAAACCTTCTATTCTTACAGACTGTAAAACGCCTGGAGAATCTGAACAAAAGAAGGTGATACATACAGTACAAGGAAACAAGGTGTGTGTGTGTGTACCTCGTAGGTCCTTTCAGCCGGTGAGTAATAAAAGCCTCTGAAACACGTGTGTGTGTGTGTTGTGTTCAGCCTGTAGACTGTATATAAAGACTCGTTAATTCGACACACAAAAGACACTGGTAATTCGACCTGTCTAGCCAAGATGACGTCTCTCACCAGAAACCTGTGCGGTTCCCACATGACTGGTATGACGTGACTTCAAAATCTCAAATCACAGAAAAGAATCTCTCTAAGGAAATAACACAAATGGCCCTGAAGGGATGCCACCTCTAATAGTCTCTTTAAGTAATCAAGCAGTGACACGCTACGACTTCCGTTTCATTAAAATACCTTTCTGCTGATTCATTTCCCCACAGCGCTGAGTAACTGGAACTCTCTTGGATTTGCAGTGAAACTAATCTCTTAAACAGATTCCCAACATGCCGAAATGAGGAAAGTGAGCTCTTTATCAGGAAAAACTGTGTTCAGCTGCAGCACAGCACAGTCGCACTCAGGAGCGAGGGACAAGCTGGAGCATGTTGCCCCAACAACACAATGCAACATCAAACCTGCAGAACCTGTAACATACGTAGTGGTATGAGTAAGGGACGTGTCTGGTTATTTGGGAGGGGGGGGGGGGGTTACTTTTTTCTACCCAGTGCTTGGAAGGAAAACATTTTAAATAAAATATTCAATTTTTTTTTTAGTTAATGAAAAAAAAAAGTTCATTTTAAATGTGTGAATTGAGTGAGTCCACTGTTATGTTTCGCCTATTTCAGTTTGGTTTTTTTTGCTGGATTTAAAAGTGAAATGTAAGGTTTACGTTCCCTGCAAACCCAAATAGTCCCTAACAAAAACCATATATTTATCATAAGGAAATCATAAGGATCCAGTACATGATCAAGTCCACATCCACAACATGTGTGATCTATAGTCACGGATCTGCATTGACTTTTATGAGAAGCTTGATATATTATCATCTAATGTTTGAGCTATTTGGGTCAAACAGGTAGCACATTCTTCCCTGACCTTACCAACAGAATCAAAAGTGTTTGCTCAACTTTTCGGCTTCAATCCTGATTGTTCAACTTGAAGAAAATTCCCCCAGCAGAGAAAGAGCCCAGAGGCACAGAAAGCAGGACCAGAGCATCAGAAGAGCTCAGTGTTGGGCTATAGACAGTGAAACACACAGTTCCCAACACTTCACGGTTTCATTTCATTCAGTAACATCGTGAAACAAACTGTTAATGCGGGAAAGTGTCCGTCACTGAGAAACGACTGAAGATCATCAACCTAACTTTCCTCAAACGACGTTTCCTGCCATAAAAGCTGGACAACTGCTGCCTGCAGCCACAAGTGATGGTCTGCAGTCAACAAGTCTGACTCACCTTAAAGACTTTTCCTTCAACGACGCCGAGACGCTACCGTCGGGGCTCCGGTCCCGCTCCATCAGGAGGACACGTCCCGGCTGCTGCGCCGCTGTGAAGCCGCTTTGTTCGGTTTTCCGGTGTCACCGAGGAGCCTCTGTGTCCCCGCAGTCGTCGGGTTACATTTTCAGACACACACGGAGGTGTGAGAACACACGAAGAGGAGGAGGAAGACGAGGAGGCGGCAGCATGGCGGCTCTGCCTGATTGGCTGAAGAGGTGAAGACGATTTGCACCTTGACTTGTGTCATGATTTCATTTTTCAGATCACCTGTTATAAGTGAATAACTATGAGCAAACGAACTATGATGTTTCTAAATATATAAACAGCAATTTTTATTTTATCTAACAATATTAAATAACATTTAAAATATTCAATCATTTCTTAAAAGTTGTACCTATAAGTTTGTTAATGGTTAATACATTATTTTGAATTTGACAGGGCCGTTGTTAAGCACGTGGTGGCCACGTGGTGGTGTGGGGCCCAACAAGGAGGAGGGGCCCCCCAGTGTTTTTAGGATTTCTAGGATTTCCTTACCCGGATTATCAACATGGAGACATCGATTCCCAGTCTACTTTAGATTTCACACTGATCAAAGTGTAGACTTTAAGCTTTATTTAAAGAGCTTTAAAAATATAGCATTTACCATTCAGGATTTAGTTATTTTAACTTTTAAGTTCAGTTGAACCTTGGATTACGTGTAACTTGGTCTACGAGTATTTTGCAAGACGAGCAAAACATTTAAATAAATTTTAACTTGATTAACGAGCGATGTCTTGCAATACGAGTAAGTATGTATAGGCTACGCTTAATCTGCAGAGCCTCGCAACTTTTCTCTGCAGCTTATTAGATGAATGAGATTTACCAATGTTGTGTCCTCATTCCAGTGTAATCTGAATTGCTGTACTTCAAGCTACAAAGAGATATCATTGTAAATTAAACCATCATTTTTAATATCTGGATGAAAATCATTTGCAGTCAATGGCTGCCTGAAGTCTGGAGCCCATTGACGTTTGGAAATGCTCCGCCCGGCCTTTTGATAATGAGAAGCCCACCTGCTGTATTCTTTTTCTGTTGATGTGGTGAAGGGTTTTTTTCTTTAGCAAGGGAAGAATTGTGCGATCATCCACTTTAGTTGTCTTCTGTCGGTGTTGTTGAGCTCACCAGTTTCCTTCTTTTTATGAATGTACCAAACTGTTCATTTGGCCACACCTCAGGTTTTTGTTATTTCTCTTATAGATTTACATTTTTTCCTCCTTCACTTACATTAAGATTTTTTGAGTCTGGGTAGCTCCAGTGAAACAGCTGCCAAATGCTGGTTCAGCACCTGATGTCCACTATTTGCTTCATTTGTCTTAAAGTAATGGGGGAATGAACAGCACCTGATCAATAAACTTCTTGTCAGTCAATTTTCCATGGGTTCTATTAGGTGTGGCGTCCCTGTTGTGTTCTAATTCTTCCTGGGGGTGGATAAAAGAGCAGCATGGGAAATAAGATCTTCCATACTTTAGTCAAATACTGTATATAACTCACAGTGTACATGGAATTATTTGTCCAGCAATTTATGTGCACACACATTTATTCCCATAGCAACAAATACTAAATATCAGAACTAACACAAAACAAATACACAAGAGGACATGAAGGCTGTTGGTACTGAATAAGTGATAGTGGCAGAGTTTTAGTCATGGTGTAATATACCAAAAACAGTTGAGAGGCTTTTCAGTATTAAGAAGTGTACTAAACATACTGTATTAGAATATACTATCATATAAATGCAACTAAAACAGAAACATATTGTAGTTTCACATACACACACATTATCATGCAGTATTAAATGTGTAATCCAGCTAAACTACATTTAAAAGTCCATAGCTAGTTAGCTGCTTGTTCTGTTTGTCTCCATTTCTGTGTGTGTGTGTGTGTGTGTGTGTGTGTGTGTGTTTGGTCTGACCATGTGTTTTGGGTGTTCTGGCCTGTGTCACTGAGACAAGACAGGAAGTAAATGTTGGTTCCTCTTGTTGTTCTTGGGGGCTGTCTGCTGCTTTTTTTGGGGGGGGGGGGGGGGGGTGAGCAGGCTGTCTGCTGCTTTTACGCTAGTTTGTCTGATCTACTTGAAACTAGGACGATGCGGATGATGAGTTCCTCCAGTTACGTTAGAATAAGTTGAGTTTCCACCACAGGAACTCAACTGTGACCTGAAGCTTCCTGGAACTTGTGGAACAGTCCTGGTTTTGCTTTTCCTCTGAGTTTCCTCTCACCTTGTGTTTAGTTTCTGTTCACAACATGCTTACTGATATATGCTTTAGAGGAGACAACTCTTGCCTTTAACCCATCACAAGCGGCAGCCCGTCACCTACCCCCTCATCCAGCAGGAACTTGATGATTGATTGTGAGGGCTGCTCAAATTTAGCTCCCAGAACCTGACTCTAGAGCAGAACCAGGGCACAGCTCAGTTCTGGCTCACTAAGTTCCTGCAGTGAAGCCCACCTTTGTTGAGCTGATGTTTATCCCAGAGGTGGCTGCAGCTCACAGTGAGATGCAGAATGGACATAACCAGCCACTGACACTGACTACAGAGGAGCTCATGAGGTCAAAGGTGGCAGGATCAGCGTTCTGGTTGAGCTTGGTGTTTGCAGGTCACTCTCAGCGATATGTTTGGGGAAAAGCCTTGGTTCTGTTGTGTGGAACTTGGGATGGTACATTTCCTACATGCTCAACTGATGTACATGTATTGTATGAATCATTTAGCATTAGATGATTAACACAGCCATTAGTTATAACTATAATTAGTTATAACCCTCATTAAATCAGAAAGTGATACTGACATCGAATCACTTTGACAGTATTGTAACATCAAAAACATCAATAGAATGACAGTATCATTATTGGTACCAAATAAATTAGTGACGTGTTTAGATTAAATTAAGTAGACAAAGTGAGCATCTTACTTTATTTTTAACTGTGTCATAATAATACATTTGGAACTGTGGTCATCACGCAGCTCATGAAGACATGGGAAAACATTATGTGTATGTAAATCAGTTTATTGCCAGAAGACCACTGGGAGCGAGGCCGAGGTCCACGTCTCCCTCTGGCTCTGAGCTCTGCCCAGAGGTCATCATCAATAAAAGTAAGGATTTACAAACAAAAAGACATGAGCAGCAAACAACATTGATTACCCGAAAACTAATTGTTGTAGGCTTACATTCTAAATATTATATACATATCTCAAATATAATCATCAGAAGTTATCCCAACATCTGTGTTAATAATAGCATACCCCTCTGATATGTACAGCATAATCAAAACAGTGTCATTTTGATACTGGAAATGCATTAAAATTACACATAAAATAATCAGAATTATGACAGAGGCATGCAAACCTGATCGGTATTTGTTTCTATGTAGCCTTCGCTAAACATATACCCAAACCACTTTCTGCTGTGTGTCAAAGTAACAGCCATGTGTGGAGGAGTAACACAGCCCCACAGCGCCCTCTTGTGGCTGCAGGAGCACCAACACCCACAGAGGACGCTTTTAATTAATCTGCAGGTCTTAAAAAGAAAAAGAAAAGCACACGTCTTCCACATTTGGTCTGAACACATGCTGAAACGGAGTGGCAATACTGTTGACCAATGTGTATTTTTTTCTTGGCTCAAATACGGGCAGACGAATGAGCACAAGCTCTGGTTCTGAAGCCTCAAATACAAAGGATGGCACATGAAACGACGTGTTGTGGAAGCTGTGCCATTAAAATGCAGTTCCTTTTTTTTTTCTGTTTTACTCTCAAAGTGAATCTTGTGAATCAAGATTGCAATTTCAATCTATCTCACAAAAAACATATCTCCATGGCAACTCATCCCGACTGTGTATCACTGTATACCAGTATACAAATGTCACAATATTTTTTTTTCAAACTATACAAAACTGATAAATTATAAAGTTCTAAGTTCTTAAATATAAACAACATCAAGTCAGTTTCCAGTACTTGGATTATATATTAGGTACAGTACAACAGGGAGTGGACAGCGTTCCACTGAAGACACTGTACACGACCCAAAGGCCTGAAACTGGAGGTTAGACATGATCGCTGAATAAATTAATTCATAAATAAATCATGATTATGTCTTCCCAGTAACAGTGGTGTCCTTGGCTCCCTTCCACATTCTGATACGCACACGCACACACACACATACAGACACACACTTATACACACTGTGCACTTGAGCTGACTCTTATCCAAATCTATGACTCTTACTCCTATTCTAAAAATACTTTTTTTTGGCTTTAGGAAATAATGTTATATTCAACTCTGAGACTAAAAGCTAATTCTTTAATGTAGCGCAAGAGGTCTACAGTCTAGAGAGGGAACTTGAACTTCAGCAGTTACATGTTTAAAGAACCTGTAGACGCTTTGCAATGCTATGATATTATCTGTAATTAATAAAGTGACAGTGCTGGATGTCAGTTCCGGGGAGATCCCTTTTTTTTTTTACATGGGTTTTATTAAAGAACAATAAAACCCACATCTATTTGGATATGTCTGTACAGAGAAACAAACGAGAACAGACTCCATGTGTTAAATATCTAGATTGTGCCAGTGCAAAGCTAGAGTTGGCTTGTGTTGGCTGGTACTGAGCATGAAGCATTTGGAGTGTGTTGCTGACAGACCAAATCACTACAGCAAAACATACGACGTCGCCGCCATCATCGGCTCGTACAGCTTTGCAAGACTGATCCAGTTGTGCATATAAGAGTCCCACATATTAGCTAATATTAGTACTTACATAATCCTCGAATATATACAGAGAGCGAGAGTCTTTACTTAGAAATACCTTAATCATGTGCTTATATTCAAACTTGTACAAAGAGTAACAAACGATCCAGCTAAAAATCGCTGTTAGAGCAGGATTTCTCTCTCAGTCAGTCTGTTACAGTAGCAGCTTCTTCACCAACAGCAGCTGTTGGTGTTAATACAGTTAAGTTCACTCCAGCCAACCTTTTGGTTCATTGCGTGATTGGCAGCAACCTCTGCTGCTGGGACTTTCTTGTCTCTCGTCTCGCCTCCTGTCTGGTCCTCAAAAAACAAACAAACAAAAAAAAAACTACCATGTCCTCTCCCTTGTGTGTATTGCACCAAAGATAAAACATACAGAGCTCTATTTTTCTATCTGAAAAAAGAAAAGGTAGGACTTGATTCCAAGGCGCCAATAAACTGGAAGCCAGGTGAGGTTTCCTCCATCAGCCAGAGGAAGAAGTAGAAGAGGAAGTAGAGATAAGAGGAGGCAGATCAGTGGATGTCTCGGCACATGGGAAAGTTGACGAAGATGAAAATGTTGAACTCAATGAGGACGGAGAAGCATAGAAAGATGGCGTACATGACGAGGCAGGCCGAGCCCAGTCGCCGGTCCAGAGTCCATTTGTTTAAATGGACACCGAGGACCTGAAGGGGGAGACAGAGTTAGAGAAGGAGCAAAGCGAGAGAATAATACAAAAAGAAACCGCGGAGGAGGTTAGTGTTGACCATCCCAAAGTACTGGAAGAATAAAGCTCATTTATTTCTTTTTGCTCTGCATTGAACACACTTGGGTTTAAGATCAAATGATCCAGGTTTAGTTATCCCAAAAAAGTTTTTCTCAGTGGCAACTGATCTTGTTTTATTTCCTCGACTAAGAAGATCAAATGATGGATTTTATTTAATGCGCCTTTCCATTACTTTGGTCTCATTGGTCCATAAACTTTATTCCATAGATATTATTTTGCTCTTCTCTATTATTAGGTTATTGTTGATGTCCTTGACTGTTGTCGTAGGGGGGCTTGCTCACAGCTCTCACAATGCTTCCGCACTGCGTTTTCCATGGACGACTTATTCTCCCATCCAGGGAAAACTGTTGCTCGGCACACGAGTGGTTTCTTCCTTTTTCAGAACAGTCGTTATGTTGGCTACACCCAGCGCTTGTGAAGTGCATCTGATTGTCTTTTTCAGATTTACAATGTCTTGCTTTTTGTCCACAGATGACTCTCTAGTTTGCTGATTGATTTATCCTTTAATAATGAGTGCAGTTTTCACAGGTAGAAAGTGAAAATCAAGAGCAGTCATTTAGATCTACAACAAGCACTCTTTAGTCATATGTTCCAGTACTTTAACTCACCTTAAATTTGGCACTATGGTTCCTGTTGTTTTACATATCAACTTATATATAGCACAAAATTAAAGCCTGTGTCCTAATCTCTCCTGGAGGCTGGTAAGCACATTAACCTGTCACAGCCTTACATTAATCTGTGGTGATGTAGCCCCCGAAGTCACGACCAGTAAACCAGCCCCAGTAACATGTAAATATCTAGTACTTACTGTGAAGAACACTGAAGCTAATAAGAGTCCCACAGAGAAAATGAGTCCTCTGCTGTTAAGATGGATCTGAGGAAACACACACAGACAAACATGTCACCAGAATAAGATGATAAACTGAGAAATACTGTGCGAGTGATTCTGTGTACAACACTAATCTTAAACTCCCCTGACTGCCTACATACAGAACATTACACACTAATGTCTGTGTCCTTCACAAACACACTCCTCTAGCTGAGAGACGGCACTCACGATTGAGCCGTAGTCAATGCAGAGTGTTTGCAGTGTCCAGGGCAGGCCCAGACCCACCAGGATGTCAAACACATTACTGCCTATGGAGTTGGAGATGGCCATGTCTCCCAGACCTGAGGCAAGGAGAGCGACACTGTCAACGTCTGTGCACAGTCTCAAGACGAGTCAAATACGTTGAGCAATATTCTGCTGTGAACAAGGATTTCACTCAACACAAATACCGATTTAATTGTCCCGTGTCTTGTTGTAGCGCAGTGTGTTAGTGTGTGTTTGTGTGTGTGTGTGTTTACCTTGTCGTGCCACTATGACACTAGCCATGCAGTCTGGCACACTGGTGCCTGCTGCGAGGAAGGTGATGCCCATGATGACGTCAGGAATGCCGAGAGTGAAGCCGATCACAGTCACCTGGAATCAAACAGGTTTCACCTCTGTAAACTGTCTACCACAGACACAGCTTCATGTCTGCTTCCTTCTTCCCTCTGCGTACAAAATGCTAGATCCAGCATCATTAGATAAATCTCAAATACCCCCCTTTGCTTAAAATAATACTAATAAGCATCAGCTAATTAGCATTGTTTAAATCCATGCGAGTTAGCAGTTTTCAGTCCTGTCCACCTTTATTTCCAATCTTTAGAGAATAATGACATAAAATATTATTCTCTAAAGATCATGGTGTGTTTCCTGGATGTGACTAACTGGACTAACCATCCAGACCATGATGTATGAAAGCCCAGCAATCCAGAGGGTGGCTATGAAGAAGGTGACCATGAACCATCTCTCCCAGCGCCGCTTGGCACAGTTTGGCACGGTGAAGAACAGAAGCAGGGACAGCGGCCACATGGTCAGCCACTTCAGCTTGTTACACCCCCCAGCTGCACGGAGACAGAAACACAGAGACTTGTAGACACGATGAAGGCTTAAGTAACAGCACTGTAACAAACATTTACGGACATCGATCGCGTCATTTGAAAATGTCATCTGTGCCGCACCTGGAACTTTGAACGGCACCAGGGGACCTTCATTATCCTCCTCTCCCTCTCTTTCCTCGTCGTTCTCGTTGTTGTCATTGTCCTCGTTTTCATTCTCTGCCTTGTTCCCAGACTCCAGTCGCTGAAGTCTGCACCTCCCGTTCAGACCCTGCTCGGCTCCGCCCATCCCATTCTCTAAGCCCCGCCTCGTCTGAACCCTGACTACAGAGTCGGAGCTGCCGTTGATGATGCGATTGACACGAGTCTCTGTAGTGTTGATCAGTCTTTGTCTCTGCAAGTGAGCACAGGACATTACCACACACAACAGTTCCATAAATATATTTAGATGTTTCATTTTGCTAATGTGTTGTCAGTGGTGCATTTAGACTAGGGGGAAAAAAAACAACATTCACTTCATCCGCCCTTCTGTTTAATCCAGACACTTATTTGCTTTGTATTTTGGTAAGACTCTGATCTTAGCGGGCATTTTTCAAAGTAACTAAACTGCATTTCTCTCTTTAAATGTTGTATACAGTTTCATGTACATGTACCTCATTGATAAGCATGCGAGAGGCCATGGTGAGGCGGGTCCTAGGGGAGAAATGACTGGTGATCATGATCCTCATGCCAGCCTCAGAGAAAGACAGCTGGTGGGGGTATGCAGACAGCAGCTCATCTACCATCAGCACAGACGGCGTACAGTGGAAGTTAGCTAGAAAGAAAAAACAGATCATCTGTCTGCAGCGCAGGTGTTTACTGTGGCCGAGAATGATTTTAAGAGTTTCAATCTCTTTCTACCCATGAGATTCTGTCTGGTGTTTGTTAAACTAATGCTGCTAGTGATGACATAGGAAATACAACTTACTGATGTATTTAAAGGACTATTCCTATCAAAAACAGAAACGCGATGAAGGAAAACAAATGCAATGTAACAAAGGCAGAACAGGACGACATCACTCGTCTTGATTTTTCACATTTATGCATTTCTAAAAGATGAGGACTGGAAGTCATTACCCAGACTTGCTTATGCTGTTCAGGGTTGCAGGTGACTGGAGCCTCTTCCAGTGTTACAGACAACATAAAAAATACACCAACATACACATTTTAGAGTCTTCACATCAGTTCACTTAAGGCTGCAGGTCTTTGCTGGAGGAAAATAGTGCTCCCAGAGGACCCCCACAGACACACAGAGAGAGACATGCGTAGTCCCATCGAAGCAGGAAGAAGACAAGACCAACAGACACCGTGCTCTGAGTTAAATATCACACAGGCCACACACAAATGTAGGAAACCTCCTCTGTGGGGATGTCTTATCTGTAAACATCTTCAGACCAGTGCTTTACTTTACTTGGCAGACCTGTAACTCTAAACCCAATCCACACTCTGACTGGACCGTTTGTGATGCCGCACATTCAAACACATCCAGGCTGACGACCGTCTGGTTTAACAACTGCCACCTGCCTCCCTGGGTTCTCTTTACTGCCTCCTCAGCACACCCCAAGGAACAAGTTAGAAAGGTGACTGGTTCCCTTCGGGGCTTACCAGAAAAAGCTGACAGAGCACGCTGTGGCAAAGTGGAGCATTAGCCAGCACCTTGTGCTGTTCTCATCTGTTAGATGCTGTATTTTCAACTTTGATGGCAGAAACAGCAGACACTGGATTCATCTGTGGAAGTGCTGGGTGGTCAGACAGTCCCTTCTTTGATAGTTGAGAACCAACATTTTCCTTCTTCTTCATATGGCCAAACTGATTCAGACACTGACTGCCTCCAATAACAGATGACACACATCCAGCTGCACCAGCTGTGTCTTTGGTCTTTTGGATTTAAACTGGGCAGCCACTGTGCTACATAGAAGATGAGTCACTTTGTGAGAGTCATTATCGATTTATCACATAGTTCTTCTTGAACAAAAAGTGCATCGAGGTTGACCACGTTAAGTAAGCACTGGGTACTCTCCATTATCTCACAGAATAATGCCCCTTATTCTGACAGCCTGGTGAAGCACTGGCAACAAGGATCAATCCCACGTGCATGCAACTTATTTGATAGTCGTCCTTGACTATCTTGTCATGGAGAAGAACAAAAATAGACAAAGAGTTGTGCCCCAGCTGCCTTTATGCAAATTTCAGTGCATAGCAACAATGGAAAGCAAAATCCTGCAGAGCCCTGTTAGAGGATGAAGCCTGTGAGAAATAGATACCTTTCTTGAGCAGGACGGCAGTAGCATCACACGTGACATTATCCTCCAGATCAGTGCTTCCTGTCAGTCCATTGGCCAGATTGACAGAGCTTTTCTTTCGACGGTTGAAGTAGCGTTGTGCTCTGCTGTTAAACCTGACAATGAAGAAAAAGTGATGATGGGGAAAACAACTTTATTTCAAACGAGAAACCACCAGTCAGTTAACTTGAGGCATGAGGAACTTCTGAGAGCGATACTCACTTCATGATGAGGATATAGACTGCATACATAAGAATCAGGACAAGAGACTCCCACCTACACACAAGTCCACAAAGTCAATGAAATCTGTGGAGTGATCCACATAAAAAAGCTTATATGTATGAATATTGAGGAAGAACATTACTCACCAGCACACCTTCTCGTCGTAGATGAACTGAGGATGCAACACAAAGGGAAATAAAGCGGTGAAGCAGGAATTGTAAGTTCAATTAATTCTGCATTTCTAGATCTACCCCACTAGGGGGCAGAACCAACCCAGAGCACAAACAGCCATGTAAAGGTCAAAACATGACCTTTTAGTTAATTCCATCTAATTTAAAACCAGGAAGGCTCCGCAGAAACAAACAGTTCTTTTTTTTTTATGCAATCAAATGTGGTAAAAGTGTGGATTAGCCATTGCCACATCCAGATCACATACCACTCAGTGTTATTTGATTATGCTGTGTATTATAGATGCATTAACTTCTATGTGGCACTTTAGTGACATCTTTTTAGCTACTTGATACAGTGGGGTTACAGGTTAAAGACTGATCACATATAATAACATTTAACTATACTCCTTAAAATGGTACTTTGGTAGTGGCAGATAGAGAAAACGTACATGAGGTGGTTTATAGGTATGAGGAGGGTGGCCAGGGGGTGGGGAGGGAAGGTCTGTGTGTACATGGGTGGTGAGTCCCAGTGAATGTCACAGTGCGTTTGCTGTGGTTCCATAGTAGCTAAATTAAATTTTACTTTCTTAGTTTAATAAAAATGTATTTGACCAGGTAGATCAACATAATGGTCCAACAGAGTCCAAGATGGCAACTTAAAGTTTCAGACAGTGCAAACCAGCATTAATCACACACACACACACACACACACACACACACACACACACACACACACACACACGGTACTAAAACCATGCGACAAGGTGTGAAGGTTTTAATTAAACTAAGAAAAAAGCTTTTTCAATTTTAGGGGAGGCTCTAAGAAATTATTTAACTGACTGTCTTGTTTATTTATAGTGCAACTACAGCTTTGGGAACTGAACAATTGGGGTGGGACTAGTTGGAAGTGGGGCGACCAGCTAGCGGAAAACCCTACAATAAAGGTGCAGCTGCCCCCCCGTCTACCCTGTAAATCCATTCCTGTACTTAAGTGTAACACTTGAGTTAGTTTCCTGCCTACCACTGCCTAGTTTCATTTGTGCACTGCATTGTGGGAAAACAGGAACTAACAGAACACTAGAAAATGCATGTCCAGTTATGTTTCTGAGTATACACAATGTCCCTTTTCTAATGTGAACATCCCTACATGCTCAAAACCTGTAATATGAATATGGACACAGCTTCAGTATCACATAAGCCCTCGAAGCACGCTCAATAATGCAGGTAAGGAAATCCTAGAAATTTGATTCTGTTCATCTGGACAAGGTTTTTTAGTGGGAGAAATATTTCAAAACTCATCCAAGTTTCCTCTTCAGTCTCAACTGACTGCAGTTTTCCTCAGCCTTATAGGAGTGACCAGTATCTTGTAGATGGAAATAGACTGCAGAGCCCTCGCCTGACGAGGTAGCTCTGCTGTGTTGAACGTTGATGTGTAAACACACACACACGGATCAGTATCTAAGGTTTGACTCTCACCATCCACTAGAGCACAAACTAGGTGTCACCAGGACTCTACAACACAGAGCAAACATTATTTTCCATATCGTTGATCACACCGCCCATTGTTAGTCAATGTTGCTATTTTCAGTGATTATGCAAAGGTGCTGTTAATAAGGCTGGGGAAACCTGCAGTCAGTTGAAACTTGGATGAGTTTCGAAATATTTCTCCCACTAAAAAACACTGTCCAGAAGAACAGAATCAAATTTCTAGGATATCTCATAATACCTCACTTATGAGATCCTGCTTGTACTGTAAGTATGTAATATACAACTAAACACTACAAGCAGAATCGTTGCGTTTAAAAATCTGCTAACACCACACTTACAGTGAATGTACAGTACCTGTATCTTCTTATCGACTGGGCAAGACTGCTGAGGCAGAAAGTGCAAATAGGGTATTGATACTAAAGCTAGAGTGCACTTTCTCACTGATGTTCTACGCTTTATAGCAAGAGACAAGTGAGTATTTCTCCATAGTTCTGCAATCAACACACACTCGCTCATGTGATCGTGCGTATTAGTATGAGTCCATAAGTTCTTACCACAATGAGGGCTGTGATAGAAAATGTGTAATAAACGGAATCTCGAAGTAGAGCCCAATGAGAGAGCTTCACTGCCTGCAAGGACAAAACAAAACAGATAAGCATGAAGATACGTTTGCAGCATCAGTTCATACACTTTGAATAACGCTTGGCCTTGATGGTGTCGCTGCAGCGCTGTGATGCAGAAACGCCTCTGACATCATTACCATATTGATGTAAACAGAGCTGAGCTCCTAAGTTGACCTCCTGAATCACAATCAGTGATGAAGTCAATTCCAAGGTACCATCCTACGTAGAAAAGGTGCTGCTGTGTTTAGCAGCTTTATGTAATCAGATACATTGCAGGAGCCCACAATGCAGTGACTAACGCTGTTAAACTCTCCCACACTATACATGTATATATATATATATATACATTTGTATTATGTGGAGGGTCAGGAGTCACATCTTGAATGTGCCACTCCCAGCAGTGGAAACGTTTGCTGCTGTGAGGGTAAGTCAGAGCATAACAAAGCTTTCAGTGTTTGTTTGTACTCGGCCGCACGGTACAATGGTGCTTTGTAGAAGGAACCTGTTATGAACAGCCAGCCAAAGGTAATAAACAGTAGTGATGTGCACGGCAGGGTTTGAAGATGATTTTACTGCACCCCCATCCCTCAAAGCTCTTTTATACTGCTTACCCTTCTCCCTCATTATCCCACCATCATTACGTAATGCACAATCTGAGATTGCATCACGGTTTTGGAATCCAGTGCATATATTTTTTTTCAGAGCAGAGAGCTTATCCTTGTACTCTGCTCATTTCCATGTCTCTGGCATGTCAGACAGCATCGAAGAGAAATGGCACTATATAATATTAATCTCAGAGACGTAGCTACAGCCACAGATAGTTTTCGATACACCCAGAATTACACAGCAGTATATTTTAAAAGTCTTTTAAAATTACAGGCTCCGTTTATATTAAACATATTGTTTAAATCCAAAATGACTTACAAGCCACACTTACTCACTGGAGGTTCAATGCCTTGCTAAAGGACACTTCAACATGTGCCCAGGAGGGCGCATCAAACCACTTAACAAGTGGTTCACAGATGACTGCTTTACCAACTGAATCACAACCGACTCGTGGATATACAGTAAATGCTGCAGTGAAAATAGTAAAGTATCTGCAATTGGGATTATTTAAAAAAACTACAATCTACTACCACTGCTACATACATAATGTTCAGTGGTCCAGAGGGTAGCTATAAAAATCATAAGGTATTTGTGGTTCTGTGGTTTTCACATGGCTCACATGGATAAGTTGCTGCAGTCCAACACAAAAAGTCATTCATGCATTCATTGACAGTGTGTTCTACACACTATGCATGTATGCATGAGCTCATTCCACCACTTTGTGTTTACAAAGCCCAAGGTTGCGGGTCAGCGGCAGGGCTCAGCCACAGCTGAGCAACACCGTTGTGGCATCATACCTGGCCGGCGAAGAAGCCACACACTCCGATGATGCAGAGGATGTTAAAGACAGCGGAGCCCACAATGGTCCCCACCCCCACATCGCCTTTGGTGATGAACACCCCTGAGGAGAGAACAAGCCAGAACATTAACACACACAGATTGTGGGACGATGGGTTGTACACTTAACATATGCAGTGCAGACAAACAGATATCACATATCTGTCAAATCTCTCTCACACAAACATTCATGCACTAAACACTCGTATCGTTATTCTTTATTTAGCGGCTGAGTTGCATGAATTTTACTATATGTACATATATATAGAGACACCTCATGTTGTTGGTTTAGACTAAGACATAAAAAGCAACACCATGACTGAAGAAAACAAAGAAAACATACAGCGTTTACCCACCAGCAATGGATTCTAATGTGAGTCACTGATTGAAAGCCATTATTGTTTACTTCAAGTCTCTTAGGTTGAAAGCGTTAAAGTATCCATTACAATGACTGTATACTGTACTGCCCCCCCAATGCAGCTGCAGTATTGCAGCACATGTTTCAGTGGGCGGGACAGCTGAATACTCTACCTATGATGGATGTGAAGAGCTCGGGAGCGGAGCTGCCTGCGGCCATGAAGGTCGCACCTGCCACATCTTCACTGAGGTGGAGACGCTGGAAGAAAACAGACGTTATATGTTGTTGTTTTTTTAACAGGAAGAATAACGGTTACAAACAGTGGGATATCAGACACTGTCTGACCTTTGACTCTTGAGCTTATCAAAAAGATGCAATAAATCTATAATTGTGTAGACATAGTGTAAATGTGGTATTTTATCACTCAGTTTGAAAACTTAATATATAAAAAGAAAAACTGAATCTCTCTCCTAAAAAAAACATACAATGTTTAGTAAGCTGCAAACAGCCATACAGCTGTTTTCACCTGGAACAATATACAAAGACTGACTTATTGAAATGTAAGTTATTGAGACACTTGAATGAAACCCCGGAGATGAGGAAAATAACTCTTTCTAAAGAGGAAAAAAAGGAGCATAATCAGTGTTGTGCTTTATTTCTTTAGACTTGCTGTACTAGTCTTATCTTATGAAACTATAAAGTCGGATGCCACGTCATTTTCTCACAGCACTCTTTTTTTCACAGCTGTAAGATGGAAAAGAGCAAATTAGCAAAGTTAAAATGTGTTTGTCAAACTACAGCGTCGTGGCTTAGAAACAGACAAATACTTCAGCAGTGAGAAGAAGCTCCTCTTCATAAGCTGATTTTTTAGCTGATCCCAGAATCTATTCAAGTTCCTAATTATGACCTTATCAGCTAAATGACGATGCTTCATTTGAAACTACTTCACCTGAAAGTTTTCATTTGAAAAGCGTACCTCACAAATCTTCTCTAGGGAGGGGACAAAGTAGTCGTCACAGACAAGAGCCAGGGCACAGAACATGTAGATGGTCTGTGGGGAGAGAGAGAGAGAGACTGATAAATATTAGAGGGATCACTGAAGTATGAATGTTGCTAAGATGGGTTCCCACTGTACTACTTGATGTTGTTCACCGCCTTTCACATCTTGTTCTATTTTTTATTTTATTTTGAACACGTCTCTGTATGTACCTAAAAATACTCCTCTACACATCAAATTACCGCCAAAAATTAAACATGCTTAATAAAAAAAGACTAAAGAAAAAAAATCAGTAGATCAAACATAACTGTTAATAACTAACAGGACAGTAGTTAAAAGAATCACTAGCATTGCACAATATATGTATTTCTATACATTGCCTTACTAAAATGAAGTGTCTGAATGGATGCAACAGAAAAGCAACATGACTATTAATTTCATCGTTCATCATATGTTTGATTCGTGACTTTCACACGTGATTACTAAATTCGGTAAATCAACTCTCACTTAAATTCAATGACAGTAATTTCTAATGATTTTTCCACAGCATTTAAAATTGTTTCACATTCCTACAGCTAAATTAATCTTTAGCACTGTGTATGGAAAACTCAAAAAGGACAAAACAATCATGGTTTTATTATTAAACAGAAAATAATACAGTCCTCTGCCTTTAACACACACTACAGAACAGTGGGAGAATTCAAGACAGGGTGGAGATAAATGTGATGATCAAGAGGGAATGTCAAGTTGTGACTGGAATATGTGAACAAAAGAAACACATCAATGTTGTTGCAATTTCTGACATCAGAGGTTTTCAAAGTGATGCTTACATCAAGACTGACAGAAAGAGTTAATTTTGTGCTCAGGTCTGACAAACATTTTATTGTGTATCTGAGTTTTCGGTTTCAGGTAAGAGTGAGCTGAACCCACGCAGCGTGTGTGTGTGTGAAAAAGAGGAGCCCTGGGGTGTGAGAGATGTCAGTCTAGGGGAAGCAAATGGTCAAAGGTCACATGTAATCTGGGTTGTGAGAGTAGAGATGGAGGGTAGAGAAACCATCATTTGCTTTCATTTGTGCAGACGGCGTGTGTTTTAAATGTGCATGCAGACACACACTCCTTTATTCTGGAGTTGTTATTGTGTTTCAGGAAGCAAATCTTTTCTGGAAAGAAATGACGCCAGTATTAATGAGCTTTGCTGAACTGGAGGGGGGTCAGTAATACAGCAGTCAAGAGAACACAAGCTGGAAATAAACTGCTGTGATATTAAAATTCAGGAAAAGAAGCTCTAACACAAAGTGATTTCTACTTTCCTGCACTGTAGCTGAGAAGACAGCAGATTAAATCTAGTGTTTGAGTCAACATCCCTGCATTCAGACCATATGCTGATAACTGTACTAATGCAGCATAACTCAGACACCATAAGGCACATGGTGACACAGCATCTGTTCTGGAAATCTGCATTTTCGATTGATTTTATGTTTGGCGTCATAAGCTTTTCATTCTAAATGGAATAAGTTGTTATCAAGATTACAAGTATTTATAAGTCTACTTATATATTCACTGTAAATTCACCTTCAGTTATTAAAATGTATTTTGTTTAAATTGCTGAATACTGTGAAGTGTCCGCTGACACTATGGCTGTCCTGGTTATAAAATCAAAACTAAAGCCCAAGACTTAAATTTGCGTTTTGAGTTATCTGTAGCCTTCAAAGTCTTAGAAAAAAAACAGTAAATTTACACAATTAATAAATAGCTACAAAATACTCAAAACCCTAAAGCAAATCAGTGACGTGTGGTCGTCTGTTATTTCTGTGACCCAATTACAACCATTTGTAACTTGGCTGTTATCCGTCTGTGATGTGTTCATCTCTGCTGCGATGCATGTGTGAACTGAATTGAAATGTGAGCCGTTTGTGTACGGTCACTTCAAAAACGTCATATGTTCGGTTTGAGCAGAATTTTCTTCAACAAATCTGAAACTTTTTCAATTTGCCGTTGACCTGCATCAAAGATTGATGACGACAGGCGATACACATGTGCAGGGGAGAGGTGATATAGGACCACATATGAAAATGCCTTTGACTGATGTGTCATAACTAATGTTATGTCAAAATTGTACTTGTTTGTGTCAGTACTGGAAAAGCAGGGTTTGACTTCTTCTGATTGGTTAGAAGGGGATGTCTCTGTGCAGTTCAGTGAGTCTTTCACAGCACCTTTTCACATTAAGTTATAAATATATTTTTTTAAAAGTTACTGTACATACTGTAGATTTGACAGTGAGCAAAAGTTTTTTCCTCAGGACTGCCTCATTGACATCTTACTTTTATTTTCTAAAAGCAGAAAATGGAAAAGTACAACAGCATAATAACTCTACAGTACAGAGTGCAGATATTAGCCCTGACTGTCCTTTCTATAAATACACATTATGCTGTTCCACAAAGAACACCTGCTATGCAGTAACTTTTAGATAACACAGTCAAGTAGCTGGTGATGATAAACAGTATTTTTTTAATATTCAAGCATCCTGGAAAAGGTTACTTTTATTTGTCCTTCTCTAGTAGGAGATGACAAACCCAGAGGGTGGCTGCACTGTAAGCAATGACATTACCTATAATGTGTTGTGACAAAATGGTCCATTCGGTAGTTCTTACTGCTCTGTTTATGCACAGCAAAGGTCCCCGGAGACACTGTTCTGCTGGCATGAACTTCCATTAAATTGACCCCCCTCCCCCCAGAGACTAACAGCAACATGAGTCGTCATGGGCTGAAACATTCAGAATCCTATGTGCCAGTCGTGCTATGGCGACAGCAGGGAGTCTTGTCCTTGCACACTGACCCCTGATGGGCCATGCTGGAGAGGCTAGTGCTGCTGTTAAGGCATGTGCTGAACTGATAAGATGCTGCTGGAGAGGAAAGAGAATGTGACTGGGCTTGGCTTCATGTTGCAGATCCAGATGCTGTCTTCAGGTTGGCTGGAAAGGATGAAATATCTACCATCGCTTGTCTTTTGTTTAGCCTTGCTTTGGATGATAGCCTGCCCACAACTATCCTATGACTTTGGTCCTATGACTGTGATGTATTCAGTTTGAAGTGTCTGAATGTTGATGTAAAAGGGAACTCTACTGATCTAGAATATTAATGTCTGTTACTAGACTCAACAGAAGGCTGTGTGATCAATCTGTTGTGATGTCACTTGGGCTAGTAAAGACAGCGTGCTTGAAAACGAAGAAGGAGTCAGATGACCAGACCAGACCTGTGTAGTCTGCTTCTCGTCTCTAATTGGCATGACAGTGGCATAACACAGGTCAAGTCAACAGATCCCATGATTAGACAACAACATTCTCTTGATTTCCTTTCCTGTCCCTGGCTGCATTGTGTTCGGCAGCATTGTTAAGTGGAACCTAAAGCGAGTGAAGTTGAGTTTAGCTGGTACCAAGCAGTGGACAAATGTTAGGTAGTTTAAAAGTGTAGTTCTGTGGCATAGATAAATTTCCAGGTTTGGATTAACACATCTGCACATGAATGCAGGGTAGTAAAAGCAAAATTAAACTTACACACAGGACGTGCAGGGCCACAGCTCCTTCTGTTCTCTCTTTGTTTGTGAACAGGTCTGTGGGGAACTCATGCAGAGCTGGAAAAGACGAAGACATTAGGTTAGAGCAGTTCATATACAGTGTGTTAGTGTGCGCATGTGTACAGTATGTGTCTGCTTCAGCACAGTGTCGTACAGAGAACATATGTCCAGCAGAGAGGGCAAGACTATGAGGACAGAAACCCATTGAACTCCTGTGTACTGACAAGGAGCTTTGCCCGAGGAGCAGTGGAGCACCCGATTGTGTGTGGCAGTCTAGCTGTGCCCTTCCAAGGACTGTGTGTGCTTCCTCAGAGAGCAACAAGAGAATAGGGAAATAGAAAAAGCGAGCCCTAAGAGGACGAAGCGAGGGCAAAGAGGAAAGAGAGCACAGCAAAAATAGAGCAAGGGATATTTAGGGTACGGCAAGTAGGATGAGGAGCAAAGGAGAAAGAGAGACAGGAGAGAGAGGTGGTGGGAGTTTAACCGCAATTTACAAAGTCCACCTCCCTGCATGGGAATGTGAGCACAGTCGAACAAGAGAGGGCAACTGTGTGCAAGCAGAAGATGACAGAAAGAGGTGAAAAAGTGTGTGAGGGGTGTGGCTTTAAAAGGTGGCCACAGTTATTTTACCCCCTCTCTGCAGCATTTGACTTCCTCCCCCTATCTCGGCCCCACAGTCCCTCTCTGACTGCCAAGTCCAGTGACAGGCGCTTGGCTGCTGGAGAGTGTTGAGGAACCTTTATCTCTCACCCCTCAAGCATCCAGTCACCCCTGTCAACCCAATACCCCGAGAGAAACACACACACACACACACACACACACACACACCAGGAGCCCATTTACAGGCCACTGCTAACAACATCTGTTACATATTTCAACAACTACACTGTTCTTTGGGAAAGGCCAGCCAGGATACAACTGGGCTAAAGCTAATGATTGATAGCATGTGGTGCAACATGGCGACATCAGAATCTGAAACACTTTACTGACCAGCACTATAAACACAAAACAACTTTGGAGGTCCTGGTGAAGAAACTGACAACTTTCCGATGCTACTCATTCAGCATGGTTCTTCGGGTTCTGAGTCCTGAGAGAAGTGTGAATGTTTGGTTCTCGGACATCATCCTGGTTAAAAGACAAATACAGTATCTCAAAATCTAGTTCAGACCGCACAAGATGAATATGAGACGACTGAACTGTTTAAGAAAAGCATGTGTTGACAAATCATTATCACACTTGGCAGCACAAGTCAAACTTTCACAGCAGGAATATCAAGTAATGAAATCAAGCACCAAATGGTGCTTAAGCTAAATGCTAACATCAGCAGCCATTATAATTAGAATGTGCAGATAAAGTTGCAAGCGGTGCCTCTTCTGTGTCATCTCTGTAAGTAATGTGACCCTTGTCTTGCCTTAAAATGAAAGTGAAAGTACTGGAGAAAGTTTTGACAACACATATATACCTGTAGTAAGTCATGAGTGTAGCTGACATTAGGGCTGGGACATACTAACAATATGTGTACACTGTAACCCAAAACTTAAACTGATTACAAGAGCAAATGCAGTTCTAACCAAACAAGATGTTTCCTGAATCATCACAGACCCTTCTAGATGGTCAAAAACAATCCTGTTTCATCCTGAAAAAATATCATTTTAGTTTCTTCTCCACAAAAACAAAGATGACGTCATTGTTCAGGTTTTTATCATGTGTCTTTAAATTTACCATCTGTAACTTTATGTGGTCTATATATTCATCACATGCTGAAACACTTAGTACTGTCTGAGAGGGCTCAGCAAAGCAACTGAGATGAAGTCACTTCTGTCGCCATCTTTGTTTTTGGAGAAAATAGCCATCCCCAGGAAACCTTTCCTGTATAATCAACTGATGTGTTCATTTACCGGAGGCAGACAGTCTGGTTAGGTTTTAGAGCTGGTTAGTCATAATATTTGCTTTGCATTTGGAGTTAAATACTAATAATTTATCGTCTGCAGGTTTTCTTATTCATCTCTACAACGCGGTTTCAACAGGTTAACGTTCCCAGCCCTAGTTCAAACATTACATTAGTACTTCCTGGAACGCTCTTCTTACAACACACATTCTTGTGCATCTTAGATAACTTAATAATTTAACTAAGTTTAAGTTTTTGACTAATTTCTCATCAAGACTTTATGCATGTTGGATTTATAACAAAATGTACAATTTATTGCTGAAAATTTCAAAGAACTAGGTAAGGAATAATAACTTTAAGTATGTCATAATAATTATTCATATGAAAAAATCCATCATGATAACTATATTTTTGCCACTTAACTTTTGTTCTGAACTAACAGAACATAAAATGACTTTAAAATGATCAAGGTTACACTGTATGCATTTTTCAGAGCGTGGGATGCCTTCTGCATCACTCACAGTCTCTCTAGAGGAAGGTAGGCTAACCGTGAGTGGGTGAAAGAATGAATGAATAAACCAATATACTGTATGAGTTTGGAGTGGTTGAACAGTTTATCATTCCACCTACTCCAAGTCAGATTTCAGCCTCAGCTCCCTCACAACATGCCAAGAGAAAATAAGAGCAGGAAGAATAGCTCATGACTTTCCTACTGTTTGCTCCCAATCTCACCCTTTGCCACTCTGTTGACCTGTTTGAAGGTATCTCGCTATGTTTGAGTGGATGCAGCCTGCCGCACTATGTTCCACTGCTGTAACTTTTTAAGCCTAACACAACGCAGAGCAGCCTGTGAAAAGCCACAGCGGGCACAAGCAGCAGAGCACACGGCCATCTCACAGCGACAACAATGTTCAATATTTACTGTTATAAGCCAGCGTCTGCTTGTTCCGAGGAATAATGTCTCAGTGTAGATGAGACAAAGAAACACAAAAAATAAAACACAAGAATCACAGAAATTACCAAATTAGCAGGTCTTCACAAGGACTTCAGATAAAACCCATACTGCTAATTACAGCTGCCACCATGAAGTCCTACTTCCCACAAAATGCAAGGACACATGTACGTGACACAGAGCCACACACTCCCACAAGAAACGAAGCAAACCTTCATGTAAACAAGGTATTTTATACAATCAACACTGAAAGATTCCACTTCACTGTACTGAGCTCTTTCCAAATCTGACTCACAAATATGCTGATGTTAAGCATGTCACACTCATGTGTAGATGAGTTCAAAAGATACAAAATTACACAGTTAAAGGATCGTTTCTGGTTTCTTGGTTCTTTTTTTGGCTTGTTATGACCTAAGCAACAGTGTTTAACAGTGATTGATCCTGTCATTCTGTTAGTACTGTAATGTAATGTGATGTTTACTTGTAACTATAGTAAGAGAGTAGGACAGTAGTGACTCTGTACTTCGATGGTGGATAATGAGTATCCAAATAAATAAGTAAACTAACACAGCATTTTAAAGCGGACATGTGCCTTTAGCCTCAGTCTTTTAGCACTACATCATCTAAGCAGCCATCAAGTGCATTTTTTAAGATGCCTTTTCCGGGATTCCTGTTTTAAGTTTCCAAGTTACAGCACCTGGGAACATTACTAATTCAGCTGGAGATTTCAACTAACTCATGGAGATAATGTTAGCATCATCATCATCAAGCTGCAGCTAATAAAAAAACAATGACAGAAAGAAAGACAAAAGCGTTTGTACCAGTATGTGAGCACTATATCTGTCACTGGTGTCACTGTAAAATGCAGTATAGCCGACAAACCATCATTTAAAAGTGAAACTCACGCATAAATGAACTGTGTGCTAAGTGGACGTTGGGAGAGCAGCCAGATTTAAGTGAATGATGCTCTACATGAGCAGGTGAGACAAAGTGCCCAACAGCTGAGTCCTGTCAAGTGGACACAGTGATGGAGACGAGAGGATTCACTGCTCGCTGCACCCAGACCCAGATTGACGCCTGCTGTGCCAGGGGGGAGGCAAAGGCAGATGTAGTCATTACCATAATCATGTCTGGTTTACACCACATGCCGAGCACCTGCCTTACTAAAGCATGATACATCCTGTTTAACTCCATTTACTGCCATGCGTCAGTGCTGGCCTGAAGGTTGAACATTCGATAATATCTAGCCTTGAAATTATGTGGAAATCCCCTTAATTAGCTGAATTAAGACTGTACTAACCCTAATGAGTCGCACATTCAAGTGTGCCACATGCGCCTGAAACATACATCAGCTAAAGGCCTGATAAAGTACAGTCTGTCATTATTATTATTATTATTATTATTATTATTATTATTAATCCCTTAATCGTAGCTGACCACAGTCACATTATACTGCTGTAGAGTAGAAACTGGGTCATCTGTCTGAATCCAAAAAGTCAGAGTGGCTGAATTTGACCCAAACCCAACAAGCATGTTGTATTTCATGTTCAAGTCCTATGCAATTGAGTGTTTTTCTAGCATGGCTCTTGAGTGTGAGACTGTGTCAAAACATCAGTCTTTCAAGGCCGATCAAAAACCTCAATACGATTTAAAAGTCTCTGTCCAAACCTAACCAGGTACGCGCTCTGTTCACTACTGGTCACTGTTAAGCAACCCGTACAGTGGTATAGTCGTCCTCACACACTCTGCTGCTCAGAGTTTTCTTGCCAGTATGGTGACAGTATAAGGGGCCAGTAAAGTTTTAGATGTAGCACATTTGCATAAAAAATTAATCCAAAGATACAAGTGGATGCAAATAATACAAATTTGTGTTGACATAACTAATATGCTGAGCAAATCAAGGTGAAGATGCATCCACACAAAGCGAAGATAAAAAAAGAGTAGATAGATAGTAGAATAATAGAATAAAAACATGGAGTTCCTGGAAAGTTCAGAAGTCAGAAGCTCAGCTGTCGCGCACACACACACACACACACACACACACACACACACACACACACACACACACACACTACAGATGATCTCTGTGCAGTCATCATTACTAAACTGCTTTGGGGAAAAAGCTAAAACACTGCTGTCGAATAAATATATCAAAAGGTTGGGTTCAGCCTGAAAGAACCTTGAGACTTTTTTTGGATTACTAGAGCATCACGTAACACACTTGTCTCCTTTGTGAGTTTTCAGTAATAACAGATTCATTGGTAAAGCCACTGAAATAACATAAGTGACCATCTCACATTCAGTCATAGACTGTGAGATTATTTCTGGGTTGTTTTGTACAGTACAGTGCAGTTTGGTTAATGTCTCACAAGAACATATGACTGTATAATCCACCCTAAACGTCTGTTCTTACGCCAGCTGCTGCATTTGAGGATTGACTCAGCCTCTTCAAACACGTATTCATCCAAGAAAAGCAGGCAAAGGGAGGGTGCTTTAAGGTTCAACAAAAGATGCACGCACCTTTAGAGCTGCTACAAGATACTTTACCTCACGTCAAGTGAAAACGTTCAAGGTCAAATTACTCTACACATGCTGAATGAAGTACAGTAAGCACTCGCAAATTCAAGCTACATAGCAAATACTAATGTTGAAACTTGGAGCTCAGGTAGCCTGCTTCATTAATTAAGAATGTTTGAATGTTTTACTGAATATGCAACTCTTTTCAAACAGCTATTAGTCTTCCATAAATATTAGATCACAGTTCAGGGTTTGGTTAATTAACAGATTTGTCTACAGAGCAGAAAAAACTGAATGACTCTCCTGCTCAAACGTGCACATCAGTCCACTTTGATCTGCTTCATCAATATTAGCACTCCTCCCCGAGTGCCTGTAAAGTGTGCTCGACGGCATCCGTCTCAGCGCAAACTCCATAGCAACAGAGTGAGTGTCTCCTTGAGGCAGAGTGCAGTTAAGTGGCAGAAGCGAGAGGTGGGCACAAATAATAGACTGCTGGCCTTAACCTGAAGGGAGTCACTCTGCTGCTGCTGCTGCTCCAACGTGCACTTGCCATTAGCAATGACGTTTGATGTACTACATGCAGTGTGCAAGGCTGGGATGTGGTGCATTATGCATGATGTTTAGAGATTGGGAAAAAAAATACACGTGCCCGGGTGTATGATGGGAACGGTGTTGGAGGCAGTAGGTAGATAAGGTGTGAGGGGGGAACATGTTACTCGAACTTGACAGCTCAGTTATATTTCTCATGTCATATTGACAAAGCAGGAAAACTGTGAAATTGTGCTGTAGAGCACGGAACACAGAGAGAGAAATAAGAAGTGATGTGATTGGTCTGGTAATTAGTGCAGTTGTAAGAGGTGTAACTGTTTTCAGCTGCTGATGGTGCCCTAGCCTTAACTCCTCCTTCAGGCTGTATACACACACAAAACCTTCACACAAAAGCGCACAAGGGCAGAGAATATTTTCCTTCTTTCCCTCATTCTACCTGTTCTTCTTCACTATGCACAATCAGTGGCAGGCAATGTATCAATCAGCAATCAGGCTTCAGCTAGCTGGGGGGGACACATTTTGCCGCAGCCAGCTTCATTCTCCTGACTGGGAGCTGACTGCCCGCCCGCCTGCATCATCCTATGCCAGTCCAATTTACCAGGCAATTTGGAAGGAGCCACTGAGGGGCTTGGATGTAGCAAGACTTCTTTACTTTACTTTGCTTGGCAGACGCTTTTATCCAAAGCGACTTACAGGGAGCTAGTGCTGAGTGTCTGGCTCAGGGACACACCTGGTGGGGGATGGGCTAGGAGTCAGGCTGGGACTTGAACCTGCAACCTTCCGCTTCCCAGTCTCACCTCAGCTTTTCCTTTATGCTACACTGAACACATTCAGACACACAAGCGTATCACGCTAGCTGCTGTGTTGTAGCATTTTTGCCAAATCAGTTTTGTTTTACTAGCGTTGGCAAAGTAAGCATATAGTGTAGAGGGAGATCTTCATCTACAACCAGGTTCCCTGGTTAATGTGTGGAGAACTTAATATTAGACTATGGATTCGGCTGCATGTTTCTGTCCAAACCCGACCCAAGCCCGAGAGTCTGTGTGGTGCTTTTCCAGTATAACCTTCATGCATCCTTTGTGTTTGACTATGAGGAAGACCTACAGCTTGGACCCTGGATACTCCAGCCATCAACTTATTTGTTTGGTGTAGTCATATTTAGCCTATGTTTGACCTACCTGACCCTACCCTAGCCAAAATCTATTTTATGTGCATCAAGTCCATTAAATATAAACAAAATTAAACATGTGCAGCTGGATGTAAACAGTCAAAGAGACTGGAGAGAAGACAAATGTTTTGGGCACACGGCCAAACCTTAAGGGAACTGGAATTTTGTGTTACAAGTCTCAATCAATCTCATGTAAGTTGTTCAATGGAGTTAAACACTCAGAAAGGTTTTCAGTCTCTCTACTTCAGACCCACAGAGCATGCGCATTACAACACTCCTCAAATAATTTACTGATCCTGCTCTTTGAGACTTTAAAATTTTTATTGGACCCAATGGATAAAATTTTCATAATACAAGTAGTCACTTCGAACAGCTCTGAAGAATGTATTCAGTGTTTTACAGTCACCTGTTCTGTAATAATGTGCATGGGGAATTTAGTTTGTTGTTTTGTCTGATAGTGGGATTGATGATGAGATGAGACTGGGATTAGTGGGAAACAACCAGTGAACATTCAAGACAACTTAACAAAAAGACTTATATCTGCTCTCACCTAGTTTAACAACATCTGTGACATGTCCGGTGACTTGGCCCACACAAGCAAAGAACATTTTTCTGTCCATGCATACAGTATACTCTTCAGTTAAGTCACACGAGTATACCAAAATGCACTCATGAAGTCACACACAATTTTACAAGCTACATACATTCTCCCAAACACATAAAGAGAGAGAGGAATGATGTTTATCTTGTAAGGTCACTCAAGTCAGAATAATTACACCACATTTACTGCTGTAACACTGTATGTAAGCTGCTCACCCACACAAACATGGCAATGAAAATGGATGTAGAGGAATTTTCTATTGAATGCCTGTGTACATGCGTATGGTGCTGTTACGCTTGCTCACACATACTACTGCTGTACAAATCCCAGGGGGGATACCCACTCTTACTGCACATCTTTAACTCTCTCAGTCTTTCATATTTATTTACCACTGACAGAGGGATGAAAAGGTGGCGTCAGTTCTTTAAATATAAAATAGAGAGAAACCCCCTTGCCCCTCTTACGTTCTCAATTCATTCCTTTCTACCCTGTGCTTCCACTTCGCTGATCTCTACCCATGAAGACCAAGAAGGCTAAAAAGACTGACTGCTGCATATTTCAGTTGTACAGCAGAAATAATCACAAGCAATATCTTGTTGTTCACTTCATATTGTGCCTAATGAGAGCAAACCACAACGCAGATCCACTCACTCATTTAAATGAAGCTGTCAAAGTAAGCAAAGGAATCATTAGAAACTCAAGTGAGTTACTGCCTTGATACAATTCACACAGTCACCAAGCTTCATGTCTCATGAAAATGTTGTGATCAGCTAATGTTGACACAATTACTGAGTAACTGTAAACTGCTAATATGAGATGCTATGATTAGTGTTTCTTTGCTATTAATCACTCGCCATTAACTTTACACAACAGCATTAAGCAGTAATGATGCTGCCCAAACATTTTACTCCTACCCTCTTCACCCTCACTCTCACTGGTTATGATGTCACCTCTCCTGAAAGAGCCCGGGAGTCTTACATAACACAGGGTAAGGATCTGTATGCGCTGCAGTGTGGAATGGGGATTGGGCACTTCTGGATATGTGTGTGTAAGACAGCGCAAGAGTGAAAGACACACAGCGAGGGAATATAAGTGTGTGTGTGTATAAAATTCTGCCCTGCTCCATTCTCACTGATGATATAATACTTTCAGGCTGTTGTCATGGAAACGAACAGGCACCGCTGGCTGAATTTGGCATTGGGGGGTACGATGACAGGGGGAATGGGGTTGTCTAACTGCATTTGGATATTTGGATAGCACTGTGTGTGTGCAGATGCTGTGTAGCTGTTCTGATGACTAAGCATATTATATTACAGTTTGGTACAAACCAGAGCCGAGCCTTGGAGCAGAGGCTCAAAAGAGGATTTCACTATGTGTGTGTGTATATATGATTGTGTAAATGAGAGACAAACAGAGCTGTACAAACACCATTTGTTTTGTTCCTGAGCTATACTGAAGTGAAGTGTCACCTCCACCGACAGCTCCCTAAAGCAGCTACATTTCTTGCTGTTTGTGGTTTGAATTGATTGATTACACTGCTTGTCTGGGTCAGCTGGTAGAGTCTTTTAATTTCAGGGTTGCGGGTAGAGCCTCATGTTGGGGACTCAAACTTTATTGCTATGCTGGTGACACCTAACTCATTCAGTACTTTCCAGGAGATGACTCCACTTTATCAGCACTCGTTTCAGTCAGTATCTCCCGACACTTCTGCTTGGATGAGAGAAAGACATCATCAGCTCGGGGTTGACAGGACAGACATTCTGCTTTTTACAGCAAAAGCTTCCATACAACATAACAGCAGCATCACCTTAGGATCTTCACTGGCTGTCTCAACAAAGTTCACTACGCTGTTGAATACTATTCTGTAACTAAAAAAAATATTTATTCTTTAATCTGACTAAGGTGAATTATTTCCTCTCATGGGCACTTTGCTGTGAATACAGTTGCAAACCAAATGACTAATGTAAATATAACAGTGAAGCAAAAACCTCTGTTGGTAATTTGAGGGATTACAGAAGTAATTATCGTGGTTAGCATGTTTAAACTAACTGGAATTATTCTAAAATTTCTGTGGGGGTTCCCAATTTGATATTAATAATATTACATTCATTGCGCAAAAACACTGATCTCATGCAAAGACAAGAGATTTGTTGTACCAGAAATAGCTTAGGGTGCAGCTAATTAAACTGCAGTGCCTGGGGGAGGTAGACATAATACAAAGTATGTAGTACGTAGAACACTACAAATTCTTTCATTGGAGGCCAAATAATCATCTGAATACTGTTGCTGTACTGACACATCTGGTATTAAATCTATTATATTATATACTATAGATGTGTTGGATGCCAATGGACCTCCATTAGTAGATCTGTAGGTGCCACTGCAGGGATGAATAACATTTAAAGTTAGTGAATTCCCTGCTAACTCGCTCCACACAAGGATGTAAAGCACTATGTATTTGTTCTACCATGTCAAACTACCATCAACTGGAAGATATCCAGCCAATTGTGAATTCAGTGATTCTGCATCTCACACGTCTGGCTAATTATGCACAGTGGGAATTTGTTTTTCTTCTGTGTGTGTGTGTGTGTGTGTGTGTGTGTGTGTGTGTGTGTGTAGTCACTGTGTGCTTTCACTCCGTAGAAAAACAACACCGATAATATCTACTGAATGATGCGACAGCCACTTCCCTGATAGTGTCCAGCTGCAAATACATGGTGGTAAAAACACTTTTTGGAGGTGAGCACGGAGACTGATATTTGAACTTACTAAAGGAAAAGTACGTCAGGGTCGGAAGGGAGTTATGTGTATGAAATGTAAACTCAAAATACCCCCTGATCAGCTGATCACCTTTTTACAAATCTTTAGTGTTTTTGGCTTGAAATGTTAGGATACATTTAATCACCAATCTAACACAAATCTCTAGATAATAAAAAAAGATATGCCACAGCTGTGATGTACGCTTATTATGTATCCAGTCAAAGGGAATACATTCACTGAAGCGCAGTACAACTGCCCTGAATAAAAAGCAAAGTACTTTGCTCTTGATTTAGACAACAAAATTATACAGTCTTTCCTAAAGCTGTGAGATGAACAGCAGCTCAGCTGTAGGACAGGCAAACAAACAGCTTTAACTAAAAAAGTGACCTTCAATCTGTCCATATGAGAGCAGCATGCTGGAGGCTGGATCAACTGTTTATTACTAACTCACTGTTCAGCTCCTTTAATCTTTTACGGTCCACAGAAAATGAGGAAGAAGAGTCTTGGCTGGATGAAAATATAATATCAGTCGCTAAAAATAGCTGCTGAACTTCATCCCCTGCACCATATGGTTGGAAACAAAGCATTCTGGGAATCAGACTTGACAGTGGGCGGGAGGTGGAGTAAAGAGAGTGATGATAGTTTTCATGTTAAGTGTAGTGTTGAAACGTCTCACAAGCAGAGGATGGATGGGGTTTCACTCTGCGCTGATGTCACGAGGAGTCACGGCTGCCCGTTGGAAGTGAAGCTGCTGATGCTCTAGTGGTGCTGGGACAACAAATAGCAAAGAGTGAGAACAATAACGAAAACAACCTGGGGGGGAGGGGGTGGGGGGTGACAGCTCTCAGCATAACAGAAAAACTGAACAAAACAAGAAGAAATAAAAAAGGTGATTAAAGTTGCATTCCCCACCCTTGGGGATCTGCACAAGCTCATCTCCATGTACGTCTCGTGCATATTCTGAGTGCACGTGCAGGGCTGGGGGCGTATTCTGCACATGCTCAGTATGGGAAGATGATGCGGCTTGACACATTGCATGTCGTGAGCGTAGTTACCGTGCTGAGTAATGTGACATTTAAGGACTCCTGCTTTTTTTTTTTCTTTCTTGCACAGTGTATGGTGCGCGCGCACACACACACACACACACACACACACACACACACACACACACACACACACACGCATGTATACATACACATATATCAGCTCCCTTTCTGCACGGTTTGAGATTGACACAACACTAGTTTGTTCATGACTCAATGTTTAAGCTGCTACAGGGGAAGTGTTATCTGTTTGTAGTCAGAGTTTCTCTGATGTCCACTGCTGTGACAGGTATCACATGCACTGACTACATATGAACAATCAAAAGAAGAAAATGATTCTTACTGCTGGTGTACAGTGAACTGATATAAGACAGCAGCTGGCATTACTGGAATCCTCCTTTAAATCAGGAGTTGGGAACCCATGTTTCTAAAGGGCTGATCCTGCTTGTTTTCCCGCTACTGAGCCAGTCAGTCCCTGGAAGATACAAATTCACTTTGTCTTCTTTGACTCCACCCTCATCAGAGTGTTGTGAACACCTCACAACGTGGATAGTGTACACTCTGTACTGTCCCTGAATGCAGCACGCAGGAACTGACGGACTGTTCACACTATGCTGAACATAATGAGACTTTCTTAGCATAAAGATTTCTATGATATAGTATTGACCTTGGGGCCACCAAGGAGTAATAAAAAGTGGGAGACTCCACCACATGAGAGGCCAAAAGCAAGATTGTGGTTTCCGATGATGATACAGGAATGTTTGGTTTTAGATGTGTTTGCCTTTTTTAACCTTTTTGCACAATGTAGTGGACCTGCAACATGGACCACACCTAGTGGACCTGCAACATGGACCACACCATGGACAACACCTACCTGCTGCTTTGTAACCTGCTTACAGAGACAAAGGAGCAACAGCACTGGTTCGTTTTATTCAATAACAGGTGATCACATCAGAAAACTCTTTGCTTTCTGGTCAACAATACGTTAGAAAAAGGTTCCCAAATAAACTGCCCGTTGTGTCATACTGCATGTCACATCCAGCAGCACATCAGCGAGGTCAATCAGTACAACTAAACTCACAAGGATTAGGTTTAAGCCTTTGAGTATAACTACACTGACTCACTTTTAAACATCACCATGGCAAACCAGACCGTGGACTAATGCAGTTTACATTCACTCTTTTGAATCCGTGTATAAAGCTCACCTCCTCGAGATTCCACTCGGTGGAAAAATGGCATTATTGCTGCATTCAGACCACACGAATGAGCGAAGTGATTTAAACAGCACGAAGAAACTACAGTGCTGCATTAACTGCGTATGAAGAGCAGCCGTGCTCAGACACTTCCCATAATGATTTATTATAGAAGAGATACATGTTTGTAGCTTTTCCAAAGCACTTGTCCTTGCTGGATATAAAATATTGCTTCCAAGAAATGACAGGAACCTCCTAAAACATTATTTGAATATTAATAATGAATGGACTTTAGTCTTGAACTGACATTTTTTATTTGAGTGACTGAAGCAATAGACTGAACCCACTTTCCCATTAGCTCAGCATGAGGCTAGCTCAGTGAAAAGAAAATCTTCACATCTGCAGTGTGGTGACACAGTACTGCATCAAAGGTCTGAGCACCGTGTGTTAATGACCAGACCCTATAAGACTATGAACTTTTAGACTCAACAGAAACAGTGCTGTTTTTTCCTTTAGAATGTTTGGTATTTATTTTAATTGCAAGTTAAAAACAATCAGCAATGCAGCATTATATTACATAATCCTACAATCAGTTTATCACGCTGCACATATGCTAGTGGTTGGAGATTATTTTAGTATTTTGTGTAATGGCTTATTTTATGTATAAAACAGTTTTATAAATACCATTGCAACCAACCCGCTTTCTCCTCAGAGGTACACAGAATTTACCTTATCTTACTTTCTGATTACTTTCAGTTTTTCTCACCAAAACACAATAATTTTGAGTTCAGAAACGAGAAAAAGTAACAAGAGTTAACAAGAGTAACAAAACACTGAAAGGGTTGAGTAACTAACTAATTAGGTTAATTGACAACGGGTCAGTCTCGTGACTGGATAGAAAAGGATGGAGAGAGTTAATTATTCTGTAAGAATAGACCGTGTGGACAAATAGTTCAACAACTTAAGGAAACATACAATTGGTACAGTTTATAATTTGCATAAAAGCGCATGTGGTTATGTAGTGAAAATCACTGTGTGGGTTCAGGAACACCTCTGAAATCCACTGTCAGTCAAAATGGTTCCTCACTACATCCACAAATATAAGAAAACATCTTATATAATCCATAAACACTGTGGCTCGCTCTGATTTAAGAGCTAAGTGAAAAACTTCACCTCAGTCCATCTGACAAGTCAAAATTCAACATGCTTTTTGTAAATCAAGGATGTTGCACTGACTCCAGGTGCTAAACTGGTCTGTCTGACCTGCCACTCACTGAAATCTTTATGAAGTGTACAAATATGACAAAGGAAGCCCTTAACTAATGAGTAGCTGAAATCATTTAGCAAACAACTAAAGCAACTGATCTCCACAGAGGGTTGTTTAAAGAGAAAGTGACGCTACATGGAGGTAAACACGGCCCTGTCCCAACTTTTTAAAAATGTGTTGCTGCATCAAATTTAAATAGACAAACACTTTTCAAAAAACAATCACAATTCACTGCTGTTATTTACTTTTTATAAATATAGACATAGAAAAAAAAGTGGCTGAGATGAAGTTCAGCAGCTTTAGCAACTAGACAGTATTTTACTTGAACTAGATATCAGACCAAACTGAGCAATCAAGCAGAGAGTGTTTCTCAGGGACAGAACCAGGAACACAATGACACCATTTCTCTCTGGAGATGCTGCTGCAAAGGCAAGACAAGAGTCTGTGTGCTACCTCACAAATCTGGGTCGCACGGCAACGTGGTTAAAGGGAAGCAACTTAGAGAAGCATGTGACAGTAAACTGAACTCATCACCACTGAGCAGATATGACAAACCATGTGCACAACTCAACAACCATCGCTGTGATTTTACTCGCTGAGACAGGGAGAGATTTATGGGTATAGGGAATGTATCGTGGAGCCACATTAATTCTGACCTCGCTCCACCTGTTTAGCATGAAAATGTATTATCTAACAGCACAGTGACCTGAAAAAAGTTGAAGAGGACAAAGGGAGGAGGGAGAAAAGTCAGCACTCAGTGGCCTAGTATAAGCCCAAGAAGGAAAGGCACAAACAACCTGCCAAACACCTTAAACAATTCACAGATACCCTCCATCAGGATAACACACTATAATAGAACCACGGACATTTGTACATTTGTATTCGAACAAAATTTGTATTTTGTTGGAAGTATTTAGTGCCGGAGATATACAGAACTGATATCCATTCACTGGTCATTTTATTATGCAGACCTGTAGATCTAATGCAGGGCGGGCAGCAAGGGGCCAAAATATTAGAACCATCTCTTAATACAATGCACTAAAGTACGACTCCACCACCCTCTATAAGCTAAATAATAAACATATAGTAGAATTCTCACTTTTTTAACAGTTTTTACTTTAAAACTGAAAAATTATAACCTCATGAAAGTAGAATTTGTGGCATAGCTGATGTATACGATTTTACAGATGTACCTAATAAAGTGGCCAATGAGTGAAACAACAAAGTGTTTGTCTCACAGCAAAACATCCAGGGGCTCCCTGGCCTCAGAATGAGTTAACCAAAGGATTAATCAACCAAACCATATTCATACAAAAATCATTTTTAGATTAATCGACTAACTTAAAAATAATTGATGGCTAAATTAATTTTAAAAATATGTGACACAATATGTAATTAAATTACAAATAACAAGCATTTCTCTTAGTCTGATTATGACAATGATTTAGTTAAGCTATTTACATGCACATCTCTAGGTGGATCTCAAATGCCTGGTCTACCGGTTTGATTTTGTCTACCATTTGGGAATTGTGGATCTGTCAGTCATCATCAAAGCCTGGGAGTTTTATCTGTGTGAAGAGCCTCAGACAAGGCAACCTGCCAGAGTGAAATATTCTTACCGTATCAAACACTCCCCTCACTTTAACCTTTTATATGCTATATGTTCAGCACATATGTGGATGTGTTGCTAGTCAGGCAAAGACATGGGAAGTAATTACCTTCCCAGAATTCATCATGCACCTCTGACATCCTTACTTCACACTATCAAACTCCCAGTCCCGCCAGTCTCCTCTGAACAATAAAAAATGAAATACAGACAAAAGTCATCCTTTGGAAGTATTCTTACTTGTAGATATGAAAGGTAAACTTATAATCCCGTTTATCTCAATTAAAAACTGTGCTTTTGTCCTATTACTTGTATCCAAAGAGCATGCACCCCAGTAAGTTATTTAAGTGTAGACTCAGCAAGCTGTTCAGAAAAACACTTTGTGCGGGACACTGTATGTTCACTCAAACTTCTGGGAACGCAGCAGTAAGAAGATGTTCGTGGCACTCAGGCAACTGCCTCAGCATCGCTCACAGTCACACCAGAAGGATGAATCTTTAAAGGTGTGTCAAGCCACTTCTGCTGCTGGCAAACAAAGTGGGCTCTATAATTCAGCAGAGGGGGGGGGGGGGAGTCTTGGAAGTATTTCCTTTGTGAGAACAGATAGAAGAGACAGAGAAGAAACATCACAATCGATGAGAAAGGAAAACAGCGACGAGGAACAAGAACAATAATGTCGGATGAATGTTCAAGAGAAGAGCAGGAGAGAAAGTGAGGGACAAACATGCGGAGAGTCAGCGGGAGCTGATGTAGAGAGGACACTCAGACTTGCTGTGCTAACTGCTGTGATGTACTCCTGTGAGCATGGAGCTCCTACAATAACAAAACAAGATAAATTTTCCAATCCGGCATGCGAGGCTTATAAAAGAACTGCAACTCATACAGATGTTGTCACTGTGTTGGGACTGCAGCTGCAGCCTCAGAGACATCACTGTAATATAGCAGAAATCAATTTTTCAGTGGAAATCACTCCGGGCACTCTGCAGGTCAGTTTTGGATTTGATTAGTGAGGTCATTCTGTGAAGACTTTGAATGAGTGATCATTTGTTTCTGATTTGATTAATACACCTGGGCAAAGCGTAATTATTTTAGGTTGCCATGGTAGTCGATGAAAAATGTGGTAAACTGTGCATCCAAATGATGCCATGTGCAGAGGGAGATCAACTATCTATTTTAGTAGACGGGGTTACTAGGGTTTCCACAAAATTTTATTACAGTGCTGTGAAAACATTTTTGCCCTCTTCCTGATTTTTTTTTGCATATTTATCACACTCCTCACACAATTTTTTTAATTACACAAAAATAACACGAGTAAATAAAAAATGCAGTTTTTGCTGTTCAGACCTGCCTGGCCCTATGTGAATATAGCCTCCTCTAAGTTAATGAATGAACGGAATTAGCCAAATTTTTTGGAAAGTTGACTTTCACTTGCCACAGAGGGGGCATGATTACTACCAGGCCTATAGAATCACTTAAATAGAAGCTGCTTGACAAAATTACTCCAAGATCACAACGACGACCCATTAAAATAGTCGTAAGGTCATAAAAGAACCCCGAAAAACATCTAAAGAACTGCAGACCTCACTTGCCTCAGTTAAGGTCAATATTCATGATTTAACAATAAGAAAGAAACTGAGTGAAAATAGCATCCATGGGAGAGTTGAAAACCACTGCTGACCAAAAAGACATCAGCCAAAAAAACATCTAGATTATCCCCAAAACTTTTGGGCAAAAACTAACACAGCATTTCATAAAAAGAACATCACACCAACAATCAAACATGGTGGTGGTAGTATGATGGTCTGGGGCTGCTTTGATCCATAACACACCAGCAAGTCCACCTCTGAATGGCTCAAAAAAAGGTTTTAGAGTAGCCTAATCAAAGTCTGGACTTAAATCTGATGCTGTGGGATCACTGAATTAATACAATTAATTTATAACAAGGTTTATTTTTTGAGTGTGTTTATTTAATTAAATTGAAGCCTTTTGCTGTTTTATAATTACACAGGATGACATCGCGGTTGTCCCCTACATTCAACAGACAGAGACACTGCAAGACCTGTGCATTTGCATCAACAATCCGCAGTCTCAACAGAACATCACATCTTCTTACAAAGGAGAAAATGTACTCAACCTGGTTTATATCCAAGTTGCTGCTGCTAATGTAAGAGTGTTCACTCACTCGCCTCTCCCAGGTGTGGAGGAGCCCGCGGGAGTTGAGGGAAGAACAAACAAACACAAGTGGACACACTGAACAAACTTGCACACACACTCCTACACACTGCAGTAACCAGATCTGGCACCCTCGCATTAATCAATACTATTTGGTTCAGCTCGCAGCCATGCGCACACACGCACGCGCGTTCACACACGCACAGTACATTCCTCACAGGGAAGCCCTGATTAAGTCATAGCAGCCTCCTTTCCTAAAATGGAGAGTTGCGTCGGATCTGAGCTGAGCAGAGCGGAGAGGAGAAGATCTTTAATAACGGAGGACAGCCTCCGGGGAAAGACCCCTGGAGTGTGCAGTCACATGCACAGGGTACCCAGACCACTAGCTGTCTAATCACACAGTCAAAGCTACTGTACACAAGCTGCTTGAGGAGTTACATTAACCACCTGTTTTTGCAAATGTGTTTGAGAAAAGGACTGATTAAAAATGACGTATTGGAGGAAGAAAGAGTGTGTACACCAGTACATTTCATTAAATTTACTGCAGATGAAAACTCCAGTATGACTAATTCTCCCTTTGCTGAGACATTTTCAGAAATAATGGATTTTTCATCAAAAAATAATTTCATCAAACTGAAGAACTCTTGTTTTCCATGATAAAAAGAAGGTCAAAAGCAGCACAGAGTGGTTTTATTTAATTCACTTTCCCAACTACACGCACACACACACCTCTCTTCCAGCCAGGAAACACTCTTTGACAGTATTATTTTTCAGTAATTTTCAAACCTCAGGAGGGCAACGGTCAAGAAAACAATGACTCAGATTACAAAGATGTAACCATTTGCAACCATTACCAGCAGCCTCATGTCTGTGCTTTCAGTCTTTTTCCCTTATCTAAAACATGACAAAGTGATGGAAAAGGGGGGTGGGGGTTGGGGGACTAAACAAGTGTCTGAAATCAACACAAGCAGCAGGGTCCTCACAATTAAAATCAGGGAGGGAGATGTAATGATGGGTATTATGGTTTGTTTCATGTGTGGCTTGGAGGGGAAAATTAGCAAATGAGGACCTTTCTCTCTCCCATCTCTGTCTTTCTGACTCTGTCTCCCTCATCTTTCCAGCACTTGATCAGCAGGCCTCTAATTTCATGCAACAATCAGTGAGCACCATCTTTGCTGTGCTGCATCCTCCCAGAACACATGGCTCATGTTGGAATACTTCCTCATCAGTCAGCCTTATACTCTACTCGCTGTGCAAACACACACACACACACACACTCTGTGTATGAATACATGTACAGGCTATTACACAATGAAACACAAAAAACTGTCAGTTTAGTTTATAGCAAAAAGGCTAAGCAATAAGAAGTCATGTTGATAATCAACTTCAACACAGCTTGGGTCGTACTGTGGTATTTTTTATTACTAGTGTAATAGTTTCAAAGACAGATGCTTTGCTCATCCACTGACTTTTCCTGTGGTGCCATATAGCCTAACTTTTTTTGTTTTAGGTGACTGTCACAAAATTTGGCCCCGGCATCCACACCCTGCTCATAATAAACCACACCCTGATCAGAATAAACTATATAAATCTGTTGATCTCTTAATGTTTCATCTAGAGATTTTAATTTGTCCAATTATTTGTTTTATGACCAAATACTTGCAAAATAATCACCCTCTCATTATGGTACTTTGTGATCAGAGAGGTGATTACTTCCAGGTTGCTACTTTGTTTTATGTCATTAAATGAACCCTCTCACTTTGAACAATGATACTGAATGATACTTACCAGGACAAGGTAAGCAACTTCACAGACACTCGCAAACTATTTTCTATTTTCAACCACCTCTTGAACCCTCCCCCACCCCCACCCCTCTACTTCTCTCTCACTTGAAGACTTCTTCACAGAGAAGGTGGCTGCCATTAGCAAACAGTTCTTACCCCCTAACCCCAAAACACACACTAAACCCTTCCCTACTGGACAGCTACCGCCCAGTCTCCCGCCTTACATTTCTTTCAAAAAATTTTGGAAGAGCTGTACTGTCCTTTCTTCAGTTCTACAAGCGCATGATCTACTAGATGCTTTTCAGTCTGGTTTCAGGAAAGGACATTCGACTGAGACCTCCCTCCTGGCAATTGTGGATGAACTTTGTGCTGCAAGAGCTGCTTGCAGACCATCCGTCCTCATCTTACCAGATCTGTCTGCTGTCTTTGACACGGTTGATCACCAAATTTTTCTCACAACGCTGTCAGATATAGGAATTACAGGAACCTAAATTAAATTGGTTCACCTCTTATCTTCAAGACAGGTCCTATTAGGTATCATGGGGAAGTGAGACATCTACACTCTCTAAGGTAACCATAAGGGTTCCACAAGGCTCTGTCCTTGGCTACCTTCTTTTTTCACTATACACTCGCTCACTTGGTTGCCAATCCAATGGCTTTTCTTACCACTCCTATGGAGACGACACTTGGCTCTATCTGTCCTTCCCACCAGAGGATACCACCACATGCCGATATGTCTGAGAGACATATCGGCATGGATGTCTGAGCAACACCTCCAATTGAACTTGAACCAAAACTGAAATTCTGATCTTTCTGGGCAACCGCTCTCCTCAGCAAAAGATCTTAATTCAAATTGGCTCGCTATTGCTAAGATCTTCAGAGTCTGCAAAAAGCCTTGGGGTTTGGATAGATGACAAACTGAGTCTAAACAGTCATGATGCTGCGAGCCTCAGGTCCTGCAGGTTCACTCTCTATAACATTCGGAAGATTAGACCCTATCTCTCTCAATAGGCTGCACAGCTCCTCCTCCAGGCAATGGTAATCTCTAGACTCGACTATTGTAACTCTCTTCTGGCTGGAGCTTCTGCAGTCACCATCAAACCCCTCCAGATGGTCCAAAATGCAGCAACCCGCCTTATTTTCAACCAGCCGAATTACACCCACAGCACACCTCTTCTCACCTCACTCCACTGGCTCCCAGTAGCTGTTCACATTGAGTTTAAATCCTTGACACTTGCCTACAGGGCTGTAAATGGAAGTGTACCCTTTTATATCAACACGCTATTAGTAAGCTACACCTCTGCTCGCCCTCTTCATTCTAAAAATGAGAGGAGACAAAAATTCCCTCTTCATGGGGTCTCCAATCCTAATCGAGTGTATTCTCCTATGTTGTCCCTAGCTGGTGGAATGACCTGCCCTTCACCATTCGACTACCTGAGACTATCACCACCTTTAAAAAACATTTGAAAACTTCACAGTCTAACACACACACACACATACACACACACACATACACAAAAAATGTCTAGCACTTAACAATTGCTAGCATGTTCTTTATTTTGACAAGTTGGGTCTTATAATGGCTCTTAATTTGTAGTAACGCAGAATTTACAGAAACCGAATGGTAATTGCTTGTGTCTTTTGGATAAAACCGTCTGCCAAGTAAAGTAAAGAAAAGTAAAGTAAAATTTATTAGGAGATTCATGTGTGTTATGCTGGTATTCGCTAAGCTGAGCCTGAAGCCTCAAACATAGTTGCAGACGGAGCTTTGTGACCACCTTCCAAACCCACACTTCCCAGATTTAGATTCATTTTCAAACGTGTAGTCTTCATCCCCAGCCGACAAGTTTCACCACTTTATTTGTCAGACTTCTTGCTGCTCCCTCTGGAGCCACAGAACATTTTATAAAAGTTTTTTCCCTCACACATGCCTCTGTGAGAGCATTAACCAGACTTCAGTGTGTAAAAAATTGTGGAAATAACAGTTATAGTTATTTCGTCCTGCAATGAATAGAAAATTTGGCTCTGGGAGGTTGTGGAAGATTTTTTTTTTTACAATTGTCTCATACTTTATAAGCTAAATGATCGATAATTAGTCCGAGCCCTAAACATAGTCTATAGGTACACCTGCTCTCACCCTACAGCCTGTACGTCCTTTTTCAACATTCTTCCTTACACACGTACACTGCCTTTTTAAAAGGTCAGAAGAAGCATGACTCACACTAAGTCTCAGTGAGGGTACGTTTTATGTGTCTAATACCAGGGACAGGAGCAAAAATCACCAGAGTGAGCCGAGACTTTCAGAAAATAGAGGTTAGTTAGCAAAACCCTTGCAGTCCTCCAGAGAGTGACAGGGGCTGAATCCACTGGGGGTTATGTGCTTTAATTTTAGCACAAGCGGAGGAAAGAGCAGATAGCGTATAATAAGCAGGAGAAGAGAATAAGTTGAACTTTGACTTCAGCTCTGTTTTTAGATGACAGCAGCGACCTTGGGTGAGTGAGAAAGGAGATTGATGATGGCCATTTTGCTTAATGAGCTCCGAGAGACCCACCCTTCTTTCTGAGGGAAGGCCAATCATGCCCCACTCAAGGTAAAAAAGGGAAACGTCAATGTGATCTGCAGTGGAGCACACTCTCCCAATCCTACCTTGTGCACATCAATTATAACATCAGTGAACATCAAACTTCAAAATTTTACTTGAATCTTTCCTAAAGATAGCTAGAAGCACAGTGATAAGAAACGGTAAGGTTTTAAATGTTTTAAATTTAAATTTTATTGTCACCTACACGTAGTAGTTTTAACTTCACAAATGAAGCATCCTCACAATATATCTTTGAGTACCTCTAACAGAAGTTGCCAGTTGATGATAAGATAAAAGGTAGCCATGGAAACAGGGATTTTTTTTTTCATGATGTGGCCACCATGGGGGAAAAACAAGAGGGGAAGAGAGAGATGGTGTGAAACAAAGAGGGGAAAAGCTTGGTGGATGGAGTGAGAATGAAACCGGCAGGATCATTAAAAAAAATGTAACGAAGACCGAGTGCGAAAACCTGCTGAGGCAGCTGGAATGTTACTGCCTGCTGTAGCCTGCGCTCATGGGAAATCATCTGACCCCACATTCTGGGTTACCCCACATTAAAGAAGAGAAAGCAGCAGGACCTGTAAAGGTAGAAAGACAGCGTATGTGCGGTGATCATTTGTTTCCTACTTCCTATGTTTTTTTCCATCCTTCTTTCTCTGTTCTGGAAGGAGGGGCTAAAGGATGGATGTCCTCTTTCTTTCAACTCAAGGCTCTAGTTTACCTGGAGCAGTGCAGTTCTTAGGTCCTTCTATCTCCATTTCCTCCAGGCTGCTGTTGTCCATTTCCTGCAGTAGCCTCCTTCCTCCCCATGTCTCCTGTTCCTCGCTGCTCTGACTGGAGACATCGAAACCTGGTTTGTCAGAATAAAAGTTGAATTTTAAAATAGATTCAAGGTAAATATTAGTGCAGCTACAACATCTAAATGTCATCCACATCAAGTGTAATATGATACAGTATTTTCTCTGAATTACAGTAGGACAAGTGGAAATCTAGTCGTGAGAACAAGGAAATGTCAGCATGAAATGTTAATTTTGTGAATCTGACGTGATACTTTTCAGTGTAGATCCTAAGTATTAGGACAGTAATACATTTTTAATTGTTCTGTCTCAGCTTTAAATGAACAATATGTAAAATACTATTTAGTATACTACAAAAAAATAATAAAATTTACAAGATACATGCCAAAAGTTTGGACACACCTTCTCATTCAATGTGTTTTGGGGTGAGTTGGACCGCAGAGTGAAGGCAAAGGGGCCAACAAGTGCTA
>JAUYWH010000001.1:22631745-22643678 GCA_034779795.1 Ctenopoma multispine
TTTTTTTGTTAAGTACATAACTCCACATGTGTTCATTCATAGTTTTGATGCCTTCAGTGAGAATCTACCAATGTACAATGGTCATGAAAACAAACTTTTGGGTCCAAACTTTTGGCGTGTACTGTATGTTATAAAAAAACATGCTAGCTTGAAATGCTGGCTTCATGGTTTGGTTCAGATCTCAATTTTTGAGCCACAGTTGTGTCTTGTTTTGTTTCGGGGACTTCTAAAAACACATCTGACCTAAACTCTGTACTTTCCAAGAAGGCCTCACAGCAAGGATGACCTACACTCTATACTGTCCATGAATGCAGTGCACCGGAACAGCAGCTGATTAACGCTACTTCAGACACCATGATACCTTCTTAGCAGTAAGTCTACACTACAGGTGATAGATCATCCTATGACAAGAAATATCAGATTTCTGGGATGTTGTATTGGATTTGGGGGGAGTCAGGGAGTATTAATAAGCGTGAGACGTCACTGAAAGCCAGGATCCAGCACTTGCATGCGAACAGTGTCGTGCTAACCAGACACGCGAACAGGCTCATCTGTTGGACTTCATAACCTATTTTAAACACATGCCACCAGTGCAACATTGTTCCTTCAAGTTATAATGCTTTAATTAGTAAGCTTAATTGTTAACCTTTTAATTTACTCCACCACACCAACTCTAAACTCTCAATAAACTCTAAAATGTGTGTGTGAGCTCTTTTACCTTTTCCATCATCTCTTTGTTTATTTAATGGCTGAGTTCAATAAGGAAATGTAAGATCATGACTGTTGGTGTGTTATCAGCTCAAAAATATTGTGTGTTGCTATTTGTGACTGTGAGTTTGTGAAGATCAGATCCCATTTCATGACCAATTTATGCAGAAAAACCAGGAAATTTCAAACAGTGTCATTACTTCTTCTTGCAACTGTAAATATCTTGAGCAGCTGTGTGTTGTTTTAACATTAGCTCACGCATAAAAGAGCTAACACATGGCTCAGAGTTGATTGAGAGTTGCTGTTTTGATTGAGTTGAAATACTCTGTTTGCATGAGGAGTGAAGTGAAAAGGTTAACAATGAAGCTTAGAAAAAAGCAAAAACCTGTCAGTGAGATCGAAAATAGTTGCTTTGGTAAAATCATCATTAGTGCACAGGAAAATTAAAAGAATAACAGGTTTTGCTGAGTTGTCCCAAGAAGAACTAGTAGAATTGTTGAACAAAATTATACAGATGGATGGAAGCAACTTTGAACTAAGTAATAAAAAAATGTGAAGAAAAAAATAACAGTTTACCCAGAGCACCACTTCATGTGTTGAATGAGATGCTAGTCCTGTTATGGCTTTGGGGATGTACAGTCAGAGCAACCAAGGAGATTCAGTGAGAACAAGTAGATTATCATCAACTTACTAAGCTACTGTCACTGTTGAACTGATCATTTGTTGAAGACCAGTATAAAGGCGGAGAGGTTTCACAACAAGCAAGAGCACTTTGTGAGAAACGGAAGATCAAAGATACTGTGTAAAGTTCTTGATCCTTAAATCGCACAGATAATGTACAGATGTTCAGTGTGAGCAGGATCCCAGTACCTGATTCACTAACTGAACAATCAACCATCCTGCCCCCAGATGATCAGTTGGGTTTCTGGGATGTCAAAAATTTAGATTAGCTGTATTGCAGTGTTACACAGCCTGCGGCTGATAATATTAATCAGATTAATTAATTTTTCTGGAGTAGTGTATTTTATATGTTGTGGCTAAAACTGTAGTATTGAGGCCGCTGTGATATAAAACACAGACGCACGATACTGTCTGCACATCTTTCAGCCATCTGTTGCTCCATATTACTCTTTTTATTCCTTCTTGTTTTCTATTTCGCACTTTTTCTCGACACTGAGAATGCAGCCACCTTGTCTGAGTAAATTTAAATGGAAATACCACTGCACAAATCCGACCAGAGGCACAGTACCAACGTTCAATGTGAGCTCCACATTGCGGCCGAATGACTTTTACAGTGCAGGCTGGGAAGTCGGAGGTTCAGGCTGAGCAGGGAGTTAATCAATTAAAAACAGTTGTCTGGGTAATGCAATATGCCAGTGGTTTAACTTTGTTTTACTGATCAACAGGTGGATGTTACAAGCCAAAAAACAGCAATGTGCCAGAAACATTGGGAAAAAAATTCACTAACAGAATACTGATAAACAGTTTTGCAGTTTTTCAACAAAATTACACATTCTGGTACCAACAAAGTGTTGAGCAAAGATATTCAACACACTGCCTCGTTGCAAAGTGACTGCAGAAGGCCATGAGACCAATTAAGTTTAGTAAGGTTAATGACTATGACATATGTATTTCAACACTCTTGGAAACACACAAATGAACACAAATATATTTCCTTCAGCAAAGGCATCTTAAGTATGACATTTGTGTCTCAAATGTTGCAGGTAGCAGAGTGTGTTGCTTTGCTTTGTTTAAATGACCAGGTTTGTGTTCCTTGTCACAGTAAAGTTCGACTTTTTATGTAAGTGTGGGGTAATGAACAGCTGGATCAGTGCACAACAGATGTGTCAGTTTGGAATCCTCTCCCCCCAAATCATCCAGTGAAGGGGAATTTCATGATTTTCCAAAACAAAATCCTCTTGGGGGGTGGTAATAGTGCAGCGCACAAAGTGCAGCTCCCACTGTGGCTACATCTGCACATTCTTCCAGAAAGCAGCAACACCACTGAATTCATTTCATACTTCACAGAGCCCAGCAGGAGAACTCTGCCCTGTCCACCCTGCCAACCACAAGTCTGGCCTAAGAAAGGGGAATCAAACTGTATTAAAAGGCCCAGTTATTCGATAGTCCTCAGGGCATGGGTGAACTTCTCACCTGGTCTCACCTTCACTGCACCACACACAGCAGCTACAGCAGCAGCGAGGTTTGCGTGCCAACACTGTTCCCATCTTTCGCTATGTTAGCCCACAGAGAGACAAGGAGGAGTGTGGGAATGATTAATGTGCCACTGTGAGGAGGTGTCGAGTCTCAATTTAGCAGAACTTTGTTAAGCGCATCATAAATAATCCACTTTAATTGATATTCCAGCAAGCTGATTAAGAGTTAACAAGAAAACAGTGGGGACACGGGAAATGCATTAAATGCCCTGGTGTCGTCTCTCGTTTGACTCATGCAGAGAGCGGCACTGTTGCACTTCCGTGTAACCATGAAACACAGCAGGAAAGAAAGAGGGGGAAAAATGAATCCCACTGATGATGCACAAGTCATGAGTGCATGAATATTCATACAGGCCTTCTGTCCATGGAAAGAGATAAATACATCTCACTTTAGCTGACGCTGACTCAGTAATCAAGTGGAGTGTCGGGGGCAGAGTCAAAGATAGATAAAAAGAGAAGTAGAGGACTGTGAAGTCAAGTGTTCACCGTTAGGGAGTACTGCATTTATTTATCATCAGTGTCATTTAATTGCTCAGGCAACACCGATCATCTGACACAGATACAAGTCCGTGCAGATTTGAAGTAAAGTCAGTGTGAAGGAGAGAGACACTGAAGCCATTTGCAGGAACCCGAAGAGGTGTGGGTCTATACCCTGGGGCTCATTGCCCTGATTTTACTTCTCTGCAGCTGAAGCACCTGAGCATGCAGAAGAAGATGTGTAGGTGTACCTCCACCACACTGCTGCCACCTTGACGCTCGGAACTCTAAAAGGATAGACCTCTCCCAATTGCTTGGTTTTGACATGTTTTAAGAAAACTAAATAAAATAAAATAAAAAATAGATACAGACGATTAAGTCACTGTCAACTTTTTCTGTAAATGATCTTGAGCACCTTTGTAGTTATGCTAATTTCTGGAAACATTAGCGAAAAACTGAATAAATGTGCAAGAACAATAACGCGACAGGGCAAAACTTTCATTTTCCACAGAGACAGGTAATTACACACTGACACAATATGACATGTTCGTAAAATGTTACGAACAAACAGTTCAATTTTTAATTAAGTAAACTGTAAGTGACTGTATGAATATTAAGAGGAATATTTAGCATAAACGGTGACGGGCAGTGCTGTTTTACTAAACTATGGTGTTAACGTGTAGTACAGCTAACGATATATTGACGACAGAAAGGGGCAGAATTACCACATTTAACTGTTCTCCTATAATTACAAACACACAGAAACATGTACAGTAATGAAACAAGCTAACTGCTAACGTTAGGGCACTTCAGTCCCCCTCCACTGCCAGGAGCTGAACCAGCGGCCAAATGCTCACCTGAATGTTCCGCTACGTAGGAAAACCCCTTCACCACCAGGAGCAAGCCGCCGAACAAACAGACCTGGATAACAACCAACTCCTTTCGCCTTTTCCGCCTCGCTCTGACCTTCTTCTGGCTCGGCATCACTTGCGTCGGCCGATTCCGGAGCAGGATACCCGGCGGAGACATCCCCTCGGCCGCTGCCACATCCATGCGGATTTCCGAAGTGGCGGGGGGGGAGCAACCTTCTTTAATTCCCAGGGAATTAACTTCTCTCCCGGGTAGCAGACTAAAAAGCACCGTGAAGGGGTTAGAAAGAAAACGAGGAAATTGTTGGTTTTCTTTTTCAAAGTTGGACGTGACACCGCTGGGATGCTGCGAGCTGCTGAGCCGGACTGTCTTCTTATGTCATGTTGAGATGTGGTTTTGGAAGTGGCGAGGATGAGGATGGCTGCACGAGATCTCCATGGATGCGTCCGTGCTGCTCACAGCCGAGGCAGAGAGAGGGGGGCGCGTGGGCATGCACGCGCGCATCGCGACTACAGTGAAGCCCACGTGAACATGTTTACTTACTAATAACGGAAAAAATTATGTAGTCTACTTTTTTTAACTACATTTATTCAAGTACATGTCTACCCATACGAGACAACAGTTGTTATGTACTTCCTGGTATTTTCAAAAATGTATGTGATATGTCAAAGGCAGTCTTTTTACTCTATACATTTATTTTTAGCCACATGGGGTCAGTAACTCTAAACACAGGCCTGACACATTACAGTTTCATACATTCATTATAATCTGGTGATCTAACAATACAGCAGCAGATTATCAAACGCAAACATACAACAAATTCAAATGCAAACACATATGTATATTTACCAATTCTCTTACACTATAAATTTGCATCTCCAGTTTTCCCATGCAACTCTCTGTTGAAATGGTTGAAATCTCCAGACCAAAACAGGGAAAAAATACCCAGCATGCAACTGGCAGTGTGTTGGCAGGAAATGCTGCCACCATATGATAAAAGTAATGGCACGTAGACCTCTGGCAGCACACTTCGGAACTTTTTACATCAAATATAAATAAAAACAATGTTATATTCACAAATGAATAAAAAAAAGCTTTAGAGACAATTCACCCTAACTGGAAAATTATATTCTATTACATTTACCACTAGCTATTTTAAAATGTTGAGCTTAAAAAAAAAAGGCTGTAGTGATAAGTAATAAATAACGTTTTTTATTACAGGTAGGCATGATTGTTTTATAACAATTCTGATAACTGTAGATTTAATATATTGTAAGCATTCTGTAAGTCCATTTTAAAAAGCACACCACTGTGCCAAATTTCAAGTTATGAAATAGAGCCTGTATCAAATGGGAACATGTAAAACTGCATGTCATGAATTTGGACACACAAAATAAGAAAAATAAAAAATTTTTATAACATATTTGCCCAGTTTCATTGGTTTTCTTCAAACCTTAGTAGTAGTTTTACACTAATACCTCTCACCAATTCAAACATACACAAACTCCATGGGCAGCAGCCAAACACTACAGTAGGGGCTTCCAGGCCAACTACTTCTACAAATAATAACAGTAATAATGTTATCACTCTAAAATATGTCAGTACATCAGCCAAAAAATGAATTCCATTCCCTCTGAACATGCAGTAAGACTGTTTCTGTTTCTCTTTGGTTATTTGGTTTAAAATCTGAGTTGAAACATTCACTGCAACAAATCAAATCATTCACCAAGCAAGGGACAGAGTTTTTTTTTTTTTTTTTTGTTACACAACAGTAGTTAGGTCATATGGATTGATTTCACTTGCGCCTGCTTGTACATGTTGTCTACTCACTGAAATCTGTGTCCACAAAACGATCATCTTTTTCAATTTCAGGATTAATGTAAAATACTCTATCGCAGCCATGTGGGTTTCTTTATTGTTGGGGCTGAAGTTTCATATAAATAGCACTGGAAACTTTCCAGCAAGAATGGAAAAAGTGGTCAGGGCTCTAGGCAGCTAGTTTAACTGTGCTTGTTTAACCCTTTAGAGTATGGGGCTATGATAGACCAAATGTAACACAAGAATGGCAGCCTATAAAACTGAGTATGTGACTCGGAGTGAACTGTCAAATTTTGAAGACAAATAAACCAATTTAATGTGTCCAGGAAAACCTTTTCTAAATCAGACAACCATGGCATATTTTTTAGCATCACATCGAGAACTCCAGTGGCTTCCTACACCTTAAAAAAGGACCTTAAAAGTCACGAAACCCAGCCTGTCTAACTTGCAAATCGAGCTTGAACTGGGCATGGAGTTCCTAAACAAGATGAATTCCAACCTCTCAAAGGCACACAAAAGAAGAAAAAAAAACGTGAGGGGAAAGAGGGAGGAGGGAGAAGGAAGGGGTGGGGTGGTGGGGGGCAACAAATTAAATCCAGTTAAATTGTTTTTCCACAGCCAGTGGGCTTGGCAAAGGACTCACTCACTCACACACACTCACACACACGTACACAAGCACATACAGACTCACACTCAAGATGTAAGATAAGTCATAGAGACGTCAAACCAGAAACAGCGTGGCCTCAGATGTAAGAGAATGTCTGGTATTTAACCCACTTTCCCATGTCCCACCAGCACCACTCCCTCTGCCCTGCCCCACAGCTCAGGGCGCCCGCACAAAGACACGCAAACAGCCGTGTTGTTTAGAAGCACACAGGTGATTCCACTGATATACAAACCTTGAACATCTGTCCCCCCTCAACACTCCCCCGTTCTCACCCCCTTTACAGCTTTGATCAATTGCAGCCTGTTCAAATGTTTGGTACAGTACATCAATTATCAAAGGCCCCACAGACCACGTCCTCCTCTCTCACTGTCACTGCAGGGGAGAGCTGCTGTTACTAGCCCTCTTCAAGCAGTACTAAGTCTACTGAGCTAGCAGACATATTTGGGTCATGTATTCCTTCTCTGAGAACTCCCAAGTTCAAGCTTCTCCCTCTTCCCACTTCTCCTGTTGCTCTACACCACAACGTGGAGAAACCTCAGATCAGTACCACTGGAGAAAGAGCGAGAGAGAAAGAGAGAGAGCGCAAAAAAGAGCAGGGGTAGTATACGGTATGGTTGGCCTGGAATAGCTTGCTAGAGCTAAAATTGGGATAGTATAGGAGCCCAGGTGGTGATGCTGAAAGAAGAAATAAGGACAAACATCTTCCCTTTGCATCACATAAAACTGTGGAAAAACACACAGACACAGCATGGGACAATTTTTCTACTGACGTCTTTATAAAATAACAAAATGTACATTCAGATCTGTCAAATCGAAAACAGGACAGTGTGCTTATCAAAATCATTAACAACTAGTAGATATTTTTTTGTGAGGTCAAAGTCTGCGCAGCCACACTGGTGTCGATGTTCGCTGACAGTGAAGCACAGCTGGCTGCTCTCCAGGGAGCTAAAGCACAGACAACTGAAACAGACTGACTTGTAGTCACTAAGCTGAAGCTACTCCATCTCAGAGTGAAAATCGACTACAGCTGAAGCCAGCAGTATGGCACTATCTCACCCCGCAGACCAAATGATTTCTTCTGACTGGGTGTAGAATGGAGATGGAACAAGAAACAGACAGACAGACAGACTGGTAACACTGCAGGATTAAAGTCAGACTGAAATCTTAATTAGTCATCGGTTTATTCTGTCAAATATCATGTCAAAGTCATTTTCAAAAGTTTTTCTAGTATGTATTTACTACTCATAAGGATAAAATGATTTGATGATTTAGTTACACATTATGATTCTTTGTTTTTTGGAGGAAAAGGAGACATTAGCTAGAAATGACGTTAGCTGGGTTTTGTGTAGTCCTGTGTGCAAGATAAAGATACGATAACCATTTATTATAGATTTGGAACTGTACTGATTTCAAGCTGTCACTGGTGCAGTCAATCATTGTCTTCATGCTCCTGTGCTGCACTGTGAGACAAGAAGCTGAGCTATGATTCAGGGTCAGCGCCGTACCTCTGAGCAGAGATTAACCAGGAACAGGAAGCTAAGAGTGAGACATGCATGGAGAATAAGAAAGAGAATACAGCACGAAAGGGAAAGCAGTGAGGAAAAAAACAGTAAGAGCACAGAAAGCTACTGTGCCACAGTGTCGTGTCGCTGACGTCTGATCCATCTCATGTCACCCACATTCCTTTTCTGTGCACCCTTGTTCAATCTCGCTTCACAGAGATAAGAAAACTACAAACTGTGTTGTGGCTAGACGTTCTTTGCTACTTTGTTTACTCCTAGCTGGTCCATTGTGATGGTGAAGGAGAGAGGCAAAGGACACCAGCAAGGAGACGATGTTTAGCAACAGACCAAAAGAATCCTCCTAATTTCCAAACAGACAGTCCACAATAAGGTGCAAGAGTCACTGAGGATCGAAGTCTTCCTGAAGAAACTGGGCTCACCGTCATATCCCCAGCATCCCTCCTGCATAAGAGAAAACAGGCTTGTCATTATGTCATAGTTATTTGTGGAAACAAGCTACAACTTCACACCTTCAAGCTGCATCAAGTAGGTTTTGGATCACTTTATCTTAAATACAATGTTGCGGAAAAGTGTTTGCACACATCTTGATTTTTGTTGTTTGCATCTTTGTCACTTTTAAATGATTCCGATCAAACTTATTTTAATATTACACAAAGATGAAGAAACATGAGTAAATACAAAATGTAGTTTTTAAATGATGACTTCATTTATAAGGGAAAAAAGCCGTTCAAACCTTACCTGGCCCTATGTGGAAAAATAACTGCCCCCTGAACCTAATAACTGATTAGGTTTAAGGGGCCACGATTCAGAGTTGGACTTGCTTGTGTGTTTTGGATTATTGTCCTGCTGCAGAACCCAAAGCATGAGTCTGAGGTCACAAACTGATGCCTGGACATTCTCCTTCAGAAATTTTTAGTATTATATTTTAGTAATTTTTTAGTAGAGAGCAGTGGCTTTTTAACCGTGGTTGGTAATAATAATATAATAATAATCATTTTTACACATTGCCAGGCAGGTTGGGACAGGTTTTCCCTCTTAATAAATGAAATTACCATGTAAAAACTGCATTTTTTATTAGTAGTACACTGAAAAACCCACTTCAGCGGCAAAGACCTCAACACAGTACCAGAGAAACCCCACCGCTAACTATCAGTCTGGAGCTCTAATTGCAGAATGATACATACACAGCAGTGCAGGCACTGTGTAGATTCAAACACAGTAGCATAAACCAGGCCTGAGACTGTAGGCTTATTAAATATAAAAGGCAAAACCATAGCAACCATATAAGAATGAACGTTGCATATACTCTGAATCTACCTCTAATCAGTCACTATTAGGTCATTTGTAAACAATTAGAAAGGCAATTCTGCATGTGGGTTAGAAATTGCTCACAGCAGCCTGAAGAGCAGCAGGAACCTCCTTGTAAGCTGTTTATATCAAAATTAGAACACTGCAGACGGGAAGGAAGGGCGACCAGAGAAGATAATGGTGGACCGCCACAATTACTCATTCGGTGGAGGAAAAAGTGCACTGCTCATGTTTGAAGGAACAATATGTAGCACTGATATCAGTCATTTAAAAGGGTTACAGCTGTCCAAATTCAAAATACTGGACAACGTTAACTCAGCCCACCCCTCCTGCCCAGACTTGGAGCTCACGCGAGCTGCCAGCTAGATAATTCTTAATGTAACGCTGCCAAAGCTAAGCCCGTTTTCCTAAAAACAAACGCCCACTGATGTGGTGAAAATACACACATTTCAGAGTTAGAGTGACTACTTTCCAAGCTCCTGATAACATAATGCTGAAGTATAAAAAAATGTTACCATCCTTGTTGCAGATCTCAGTTATGGAGTAGTCAAGTGGAGTAAAAAGAGCCAACATATAAAAAAAAATCATCATAATTGTGAAGTATGGTGAAGGGAGCATCAAAATGTAGGGTTGCTTTGTTGCCTCTGAACCACTTGCTATTGTGAAAGGGAGAAAGATTTCCAAAGTTTATCAAGGGACCTAACAGGATAATCTTTTCATGACCAATTTATACAGAAAACCAGGAAAAAGTGCCATTACTTTTCTTGCGAGTGTATACTACGTATAGGTCCTTTAAAGTCATACAAAGTAATGTGCAATACGTAGCAACAGAGCCGAGCGAGCGAGCCCTCTGTCTTACATCTACCTTACATCCAGATTTCCCTCTCCTACCACGGCACCACACATTTTCCCGAAGTGCTGTGTGTGCACACCCATCCAACACACCCAAATATGAGAAAACAAATAAGTCTCTTAAATTATCAGACATCATTTCTGGCTTCGTTTTTTTCTTAGTTCCAACTCCTTCTCCCATCTCTGGCTGTCTGCAAGAAAAAAGGACTTATGCAACCAGGTGCTGAAGATTCTATGTCTCGGGGTACATGCGTATTTACCCTGCATGCATTTAGGGATTATACAGTGCAGGGCCCCCCGTGGGAGAAGAGCTTCGGACAGGACTACGGAATTTCAAGATCCCACACAGGATGGGGTGTGAGCATCTATGATGTTATAAAACAAGTAGACAGAAATACTGCTACAAACCGCAGTGTTGAATTGTAAAAGTGTCAGACTTGCTTCAATCTGTACACATGCCCGTGAGAAAAGACAGAAAATGCTGTCGCAATGCCAGTTTGACAGCGTATCCATTAATGTGCGTGCCTGCCAGAGAGTTCACACAGGGAGAGGAGCTGTGCCACAGGAGCCAGCAGCAGCAGCCTCAGCAGGGAGAGCACGAGGGGACACGGAGAGAGCTGACTCAATGCCTCCCCATCTCTGTTCTCCCAGAACTCGTCTGTTTTTGCACTAGTAAACAAATACTGAAGGCAAATAAGAGCAACTCCTCAACCTCCTCCTTTCCCCCCAAACCTCCTAATCTCTGCAATATGAGCCACAGAGCGAGAGACAAACAGGTCTGTCTCTCATGAGCGTTGCCGAGTTTCACCGCAGTGTCAACAATAACAAAGACAGAAGGAGACAGGAAAAACAGAGCTGTTGAGCGGGCTGTTCCTGCTTCTCACTGCACATACACACACAATACGCTAATATAATTAATGAGAGAGAACTATTTTGGGGGCGACTGTATTTGTTGACAGTGCAAAAGGCAAAAAAAAAAAAAAAAAAGACACAGCTGTATGAATATAGCTTCTTTCTCAGGTGTGAGGATTTCTGCAAATTGAGTCAAACCGTCCCTAAGACCTTCTCATAACATCTGCCACTGAAATTCAACTGCGTAATACAATTAATATACATTTATTACTAAAATGCTACGTAATAAAAAAAGTTACAGCAAGGCCAGTGACACACTTACTTGCTATATATACTTGCAAATTTCCCACTTGTAGGACTAATAAAGGATTATTTTATCTTATCTTATAAAAAAAAATTTCTTATTTAAAAAAAAAAAATTATATATATTATATTTTTATATATTAAAAAGCTGAACTTTTGTCTCATCAGTTCACACAATATTTGCCTAAAAGTCTTGGGAATAATCAATATGTTTGTTGGCAAACGTAAGAAGAGCCTTTGTGTTCTTATTGGTCAGTAGTGATATACAGTGTCTTGCGAAAGTATCCGGCCCCCTTGAACTTTTCCACATTTTGTCACATTACAGCCACAAACATGAAT
>JAUYWH010000001.1:22654059-22730210 GCA_034779795.1 Ctenopoma multispine
TTGAATTCCAAACTTTGTCAAGAGAAAGACTTTGTTACAAGAAACTGTGACATATGCATTAACACAGACAAAATGACGCCAGATGAAGAGCAAACATTTGTCCATTTGGACAAAAGTGTCCATAGTGATGCCTGAGGGTTAAAAGACTTTTTCCACCATCAGTTAGTATGTTTATTGGATATGTAAAAAAAGATCAGGACTGTTTGTGTTTTATCAGCTTAGAAATATTGTGTTTGTTGGTATTTCTGACTTAGGAGAAGATCAGATCACATATCATGTGAAAAACAGGAAAATAGCCGAAAATAGTTCAGTTTGCCTTTTTTTGCCACTATAGCAGTAAAAACACAGGTAAATAATAAGTGATAAGTAAATTTAGCCAACTCAGTTGTAGTTCACTGAGAAATAAAACAGAGCCATCTTTATTGCTGAATGTTTAATGTTTAACACACTGTCAGTTGTGAGAAATGATCCAACAAGTACTGTTTATTTCCATATTGGTACATCAGGCTTCACTCAGCGTATCACCATGTGACAGTATCTGTTGCAAGGAGAATGTGGAACTAAATTGTACTACAGTATAATAACATGCAACATTCAGACACTCACTGTGGCAATAAAGTCAAACAGAATGAGTTTGGTGACTGTAAAAATGTAAAATGGTGGACATGGATCTTAAGACGAATCAGTCCATATTACGGCTGATGTTTTAGTAATAAATATGAATGACTGGAGGAAGTCAACTGGGATTCGAATACAACGGCTGCTCCACTAGTTCCCTCAAACCAGTCGGATAATGTCCTCACCCAGAAACATCAGTTCACGGTGCATCATGTCAACACATCTCAATGCAGCAGCTACTCTTCACTGTCTCCACTGCTGGGTTTGCTGCTGAACGACTGGATGAAGTTAGTGATCCTCGTCCTGTACGGGACAAAGTCTTTCTTGTAGATGATGACGGTCTTGGAGTGAGAAGTCTCGTAAACTTCTCGATAGGGATCCTCCGGCTCTTCCACGTCCTCTTTTTGATTCACTGAAAAAGAAGAAGAGATGAAAGAGTCTGACATCATACTGAAGTGAGCTGCATTAGAGGAACACAGTGTATGATAACTGAGAAGAGTCTAAGCGAACAAATGTGATTCAGCACTGCACTGTTCTAGTTTTATCAGTAAAAAGTATGATTGGCATTTTATAGCTTTCTTTATTCATTTTTAAAATCTTAAATCTGCTATTTAACTACAGATGTTAGTTAAATGTAGTGTAGAGTAGAAGTATATATATCTATGACTATACTTTAATACATGACGGCTTGTTTTTACAGTTACACACTGTGCATGAATACAGGATAGGCAGACTTAATCTATTACTAATGTACCAGAAGTGGTAGAAGAACACAAATTCAGCACTCAAGCCAGAAATATTTAAGACACAGAGATTTAGTGTGGAATAAAAACAGCAGCTGGTAAAGGTGGAGTCTCTGCACTGACAGCTGCTTCATCCATAATTTATTACTTATTTTTATTATTAGTTATATTTAGATCATTTATTTAGATATAGTTATATTTTATAATTTAATTTAATTAATTATAAAATAAATGTAGCGAAGTAAAATTAACAAAGAAAATGTAAATATTCCAGTAACTAACCAAACTTTTTCAAACTACCTCTAAATTGCAGATGTACTACACATCACAGATTCTTTCACCTAGAAACAAAACCTTTTACTGTTAATTGTTCATTCTATATTTACAGATATCTTTATTCGTGTGTGTGTGTGTGTATACAGGTTTGTTGCTTGGTGTAATAGAGCTCACTGTCTGACCTGGCAGGTCCGGAATCCGACCTGTGTATTTGAAAATGGCGTATGAACCGATCATAGTCCAGACACCGAGAGCGTACACTGCCGACGCTATTTTGTTCCATTTCATCGCATCCTGAAATGTCATGATGCAGGTTGTCCCGACAAACACCTCCACCTTAACTTAAATCCTTAGCTAGTCCGCTCAGGGCGCAGCCATGACAGGCAACCCGGAAGTGCTATAGAATAAAAGTAATAACTTCCGGGACGCGACAACGACAATTTTACAGAAAAATAAATAAATCAATTGCAGAAAATATTTCCTTTTCTCCTGTTTTTAATGGTTATATTTTGTAAAGGTCTGTTTTCAGTTCATTTATAAAACAGGTCTGCTTTCATCACCTCTTTGGTGCTTTCATTTTAAATGATTTTAAAGTGAAAACACATGAGGGTTGTTAAAAATGAAATTCGCATGAACTCACACAAACTTGTGTTCAAAATGGATTTAGATATACACTGATCAGACACAACATTAACACCAGTGTGTGTGTGCGTGTGTCAGCATGGGAAAAATATAATATGATCTGCTGGTGTCAGAACACAGTGCGTCACAGCTCGCTGCACATGGGGCTGCACAGCCACAGACTGGTTCGAGTGGCAATGCTGACCCCTGCCAACCACAGGATTAATGTTGTAACCTGTGTATTTAGGCCTATTACATATTTGTCCCACATATATGTAATAGGCCAGACAATATTTTACTATACTACAACTTTACTGAAATATATAATGAATAGAAATCTGATTTGAGTGTACTTCTTTAGAACTGCATCATACAGTATATGCTGTAAATCTCTGTGGCTGCTGTCTGTTTTGCTGTAATCTTGGTCTCATCTGAAAAAAAGCTTATGGGCCATACATCAACTAGTATTTTGAAGGGCGTGTGTGGTCTTAGACACTAAAACTGTGTTGTTTAACTGGCTGAGTGGTACAGTATGTAAAGGCAGAAGATGCCCGACCTGATCATGTCATCAAGTTATCCATATATAACATAATCATGTTGGCTCTTGACTTACTTGGAATGTGAAGATTTGTGAAAGTTACTGGGGAAATTCCAAATGCACATGTATTTGACTACTGCACCATAACTAAGTACTGTATGTTAAAATAAAATATGTCTATTTAGTTGACTGTTATTGTTTTGCTTTAACTTTCAACCCTGTTGGTGTACTTTTACATCATATTGTTCCATTTCTAAAAAGTGCATCTTAAATACATTTTAGTGTCTGAGGATACTTCTTTGACTTGGTGGAGAACACTTCCATAATTCTTCATGTTATCGACATGAGTCACATTAACTGTACAGTATGTATCACTGTATGATTTATTATCCTGCTGCTCACAACACATGGGATAAAGGTCAGAGGTGTCATCTGACATGCCTTGTGGCTACTCTCAAAGACTGGATGCACATGTTATGTCTCAGTTACAACATTTTAAAATCATGTTCTTAAAAGAATACTTTACATTAATGTTTTTTCTCCTTGCATTATGCTTGCTAAGAGACACAGCTTTGTTAAGTCCTTCTGAAAACAGCAGACTGTCTTCACACGCAGCTGAGTGAATGCTGGATTTTGACTCACTTGATTCGACATATGGCTTAAAAAGACTAATGCCAAAAATTGCAGTGCTTACATACTGTAACGTCAGGGGTGGAAAGCACAGCTGAATATTTAAGGCTTTAAGACCTCAGGCAGCATAGCATAAGAAACCATAATGCTTCTATGATGATAATGGTTTTGTATCCTAAAATGCAAACAGAAACTCTGTTAAACAAGGAAGAAGCAAAACATTAAGTCTGTGCAGAAACGCCGCCTGTGCTCATAGATAGATCAAAAGAATGAGGAAACGTTCTCTGTGATTAAACAACTCCTTCAATCCTTGGACTATAACATGTAAATATAATAGTAAGAGTTAGGCCTTTAATCATAAGCTCTTTGCAATGAATAGGACCATGTCAATATAAAAACACTAACAAACACTTACACAACACAACAAAGGAACATTTTAAAATACATTTTTGTCTTCACCATGGCAATTTTTCATAATTATGTATTTTTACATAGACTTACCTCAAAGATTTAGAAAAGGCAAAATAAGTCTTATTGTCAACAAGTCAAAAACAATGTATTAGTCCATACTGGAATACTGTCTTACACAGTCAACATTGAACCTATAACACAGCGTGTTGTTGTTAGGACACTGATAAAAACGTTATTATCATCTTTCATCTTTATCATTTTATCAAGTAGATTATCAAGTAGAGGATGAAAACCATCGCTTTAACCCGGAGAGAGAAACGTTTCTTTATTTTACCAAACCTGTGTTTAATTTACTGTGAGTGTGTTGCTGTATTTAAAGAGTATAATGTGCAGAGAAAACACTTCAACAACAGCAGAGTTTCTGCGCAGACTTTCCTCATGTTAAACTGTTTTATGGTTGGGATCAGACATCACAGCAGTGGGTTAGGGTCAAGGAAAGACTGTGGACTTGTTAATGGATAAAAAGCTTCACACACACAATGCAAACAATAATAATAATAATAATTATCCTGTGCCTGTCAAACAAATGTGACCAAAATATTAATTTTAATACTGTTGACTAGTTTGTTTTGTATGGAGTTAAAGACATTTATTTTGTTAAGTTTGTTATTAAGTTGCACTAAATATATGTGGTCATATAAAAATTTCAGGGGTATCATGAAACACCTGTGGCCAACCGCTTGTGTGTACAACAGGATGAAAATATGATTCATGCAAAGATTATATGTAGCAATTTATACAACTGTTTAACTGTATATGCAGTTGTAGTAACACTTAACAGCATTTTACATATCATCAACTCCTCAAATTGCAGTAGTGGTTTGCTGGTGAACAAATTTTCTACTTTTTATATTGTAAATCTATAATTTCTTTTATGGTTTATTTGTGATGGGGAGCCTGTTTGTTTTGATCTTCAAACTCCTGGAGGCTCTGAGGTCTAGATCCATATTTGCCAGCACTGAAACATACCTGATTAATATTATTTTGTGATGGGAGTTTTAAATTATAAAAATGAATAAAATTATTATATTATGTTTTTCAGCGAAAAAAAAAAACACTGTAGAAGTCAGTAACTAACCAATGCAATGAGCATAGTGCTAATATTAAAGAGCCACAGACGTAATTCAACTGGTTACAACTCCAAATGAATGTTAATGTTGCTCCATGTCTGCTTGATCCATAATGTTTAATGAATATTTCTATAAAAATCTATATGTCTTTTAAAAATGATTCAGCTAGCAGAGACGTGCACACCTAATGCTGTAAAGCATGCGTTTCAAAATATAAAAAAGCACTTCACAATACTGACAAAGTTCACTGGGAGTGTGGTGCCAAGCCCAGCATGCAGCGTCAGGCCTCACTGCTGTGTGCTGTAAAACTCAAAGCATGTAAACAAAGCAAAAAGAAACTTTACGCTGTCTTCCAAAAGACACATTAACACTGCTGCAACAAGTTTTCCTAAAACAGGTGGAAGACACTGAAGTGATCGCAAACTTATATCATATTTATATCTGACTCACAGAGCACATTCATCTATTTTAGTCTTCACGCCTCAAACAACAAGTCTGCAATCCCAGAAACAAGCAGACGTAATTAGTAATACAGTAGTACAACACACTGTTCAACACTTTTACTATCTTAATACCTGTGTTTAAACCCTTTCACTCACTGAGCCCCGGGGCTGTTTTTCATACTGTCTTAACAGTGCGCCTGTCATAGGCTGAAGTAATGGTGGCCCCTTCCACTTTGTTGAAACTTGTCAAATGAAGCTATGAGTCAGACAAAGCTAATACATAAGCTCTCCAGGTGCATGCACGGCAGAAGGACGTTTCAGCAGCAGGACTTTATGCTTTACGATGTGGTGAATATGACACGACTGATTAAACTGTAAACTCACTGGATGCATAAGCAGGACTGTTCTATTTTTGCACAGATAATCTAAGAGGTGAGTAAAAGTAGCACAAAACTCTATTAATGAAAGATGAAAGTTTTTTCGAACATCACTAAAAAGTAACTTGTGAAGCAGTCGTGACAGTGAAATATGATCTCTGGGTTTCTGGTTGTTACATTTTGGAGTCCTGGCTCCTAATGGTAATATAGAGTCATAGTTATAACAGCAGCACAATAATAACATAGTTGTTAACTATGATAACAGTAGTACCAAGTAACTGGAAATGTATAGTTTGCATAGGTTTAGTGGTTCGCATAATAAAGCTGAAGTCAAACAGAAAGTCACGTGTTGTTAGAAAAGGAAAATACAAGAACATAATTAATACAGAAAAATCAAGCTATACATTACAATCACAGGAAGGTACTATTACAAACACTGACTGTGAGGAGACACAGACATTACAGTACATAGTACAAACATTGCATAATGTATTGTGTCTGTTTTAAGTCTTTATTTTGCTGCTGCCTGTTACATAGCAGAGAAATGTCATTAATTGCTTTTAAGAATGACAGATCTGTTGTGAAATGTAAATGTGAAACTGTTATACTGTATGATACTTGTTTTCTTTTGTCATGGTTTTACCACTGCCTTCATGTGTGCAGGATGTGTGTGGGGATGGCTGGAGGCTTCATGTTGTCACCCTGTCCTCTGTCAGATTAAGCTAATATTTCCAAAAAGGAAAATCAGTCACCTCAAGCAAATTGTTGCTTTGAATCTGAACTTGAGAAGGCAGCCAAAGATCATAAAACCCATACATTTCAGATGATGTGATTATAATGATAGAAATGTACGTGTGTGTACAACCTTGTTTAACAATTAGTTGTCTCAGATTATCTCTTAGAGTCAGTCTAAGAGAAACATAGGGAATATTTTATGTTATTAAATATTAGAAATATGAGTTTGACACCAAACTATATTGTGTATATCTTGTTTAACTTTAACACAGGTTTGCCTCCATATGTCTGGAACCATTACAGTATGTAGCTGTGTTAAGTGTAAACTCCAGTGTAACATTAACATAACTGGAGAAGAAGCCATAAAGTGAAGTTCAATCTAATAATTGTACGACTGGTCATATGAGACCACAAAATGCCTGCATTTGCTGAAATGACAACAGGAGCCTCATTTTGCTTATGCTAATGTATCTTTATCTGTCTTTATTTGTATTGTAGTATAGATTTAAGGTCATAACTGTTTAATTGACGCAGTACTGAAGTTTTACAGTTGCAAAACAGTGCTTGAGGAGTAGTTTTTGTCGCTGTATTCATCTCCCAGTGTAGTATAGAATGTGTACTTAGCATCAGAAAATGTAAGATTTCAGTGCCCTCGGCATTCAGGTGTCAGAATACACAAATATTATACTCAGGTAAAAGTGAAAGGACTTAGTCTAAGACAAAAAAAGTACTCCATTACAAAAACTGTCAAGCATGTCAACTTGAGTAAAACTGTTATTTTCCATATCTTCACTTCACACATGAAAATTGAGTTGAACAAATTAACTTCTGAGAGTTCACTTATTAAGTTATAGTTAAAAGAGGTATCTGCATAGTTTGAGAGTTGAGGTTTTACATGGATTTAGTTTTGTAATTTGAAAAAATGATTCATGATGTAAACTTTATGTGTGTTTTTAACACATTAAATAAAGGCACATGTTTTTTTTCTGATGGTGGATCTTTCCAGAGACATAATTATCCATGTCAGCTCTGACAGAGATACAGTATATGCCACAGCCTTCATTAATAAACTGTAATTTTATCCACCTGTATGACCGCTGAGCAAAGATTTTATGTCATTCCCTCCAGCTAGGACTGACACTTCAGACCCTTTTCAATAATGATTTGCCTCTGTATTGTCAGTTTTTTCAGTTCAAATGAAAGCCACATTTATCAAGTGAACAAAGAGCTATACAACTTCAGGTGAAGCCTTTAAATCAATGGCATGTTGGATTCTTAAGAACCTTTTCCACTAGAGACAACGAGAAGGCATAGGACCACAGAAGACCTGTTCAAAAGGACAGTGTGGGCAAATACTGCCTTGGGGTATAACAACAGCCCAGTTCAGTGTTTTACTCATATTTCACATATTTCACTCAGTACTGCTATTATTTTACCCACAAATTCTTTGTTGCAGAACAAACAGTGTGGGCTCTGCCTTTTTTCTTTTTTTTTTTGCTACAGCTATCAGTGGATGGACAATCTAGCTAGTGTCAAGACTGTGACTTCTGGTGGATGTGCAGGTGGAAGTAGCAAAGGTAAGATGGCTGTTGTGAAATGCAGCAAGCAATGCAGTGACGCAAGCACAAGTTGAAATTATTTAATGATTTCATTACCTTCATTTGTTTTTCCAGTGGTCACAAAGTCAGTAACAACAACTCAACTCACGTCACAAAGTAAGTTGTTCCCCAGCCCTTGAATGCATCATTTTTACTGTACGTACACATTAATGTGATTTGGAGTCATTTGTTGTAGCTCTGCTCACAACGAATTGTGGATTTTGAAGCTAAAGCTGCACTCGTCAATGTTTTTTTCTTGAAATTGGCTCAAATCACGTATAAGACGTCCCACAGCACTGTTGAGTTTTTTAGCATCTTTAGCTCATTGTTTTGGTTTTCTGGCTGTCGCCAGTTGTGGTTCAGTTTTGTAGCAGACTTGAGGGCCTGTCCAACTGTGTTTCTTCATGTACTTCATGGGGAGTTTGGGGTCTGCTTTGGATTATCGTCCTGTCATTGGAGTGAGCCTCTGAATGCACGACATTTTCACAGTTTGCTGATATTTAGCAGAGTCTGGAACGTTTCCTGTGCCACTGACTGTCACACAATGCCAAGGTAAAATGATTGTGCCCTCATGCGTAAAAGTGCTTAAAATGAAGATGTTATCTGCATCAAATGCTGATTTTTTTGTCCAGCCGCATATTTTGGCAGTTGTGGCTCAGTTATAACCTCACCTGTCAAGTCCACTTGTTCCTAACACACCTCAGGCCTAATCAAATGTTGCTTTGCAGGTATCAGATGTAGATTTGTGTGCTGTGGTTGCAAGCTTCCTTCTGATAATTCTATCACTTTTGTGGATCAAGACTGCACAGCAGAGGATCGCCAGTCCCGCAGCTCCTTTGCAGTCATCTGGGGCCTTTGCTTTGCAGCTCTGCTCAGCAGATGTGCAGTTTATTTAAAGGTTGCTGCTGTTGTCTAAAGACATTTGAGACAGTGGAGTTTTCACAGGCAGGTTATGGAAGACCCTCGCTGTGCATTGATTTACTGGAGTGTTTTACAAGTTGAAGGGTGCCCAGGCTTTTCACATTCCACAATTGCTGTTAAAGAAATGTTCATTATGTGTGTGTGTATGTGTGTATTCTAGATCATTCTCATCTAAGAGTAGAGGGCTCTAAGGGTAGAGAGAAATAAAGTTGAGCCACAGTACCAGGCAAGCAGAGGCTTACCTTAGGAATGTAATTCTATCAAAAACTGTTGAAATGTGTGTTCATGTTATAGGTCAAATATTAACTTTGCCAGTGCTGTCTTGTAGCAAAATTTTAGGCAATTAGATGTGAGCCATCACTGGCCCCGGCGGGCAATGCCTTCTAGAGTATGACAGCTTTAATAAAATCTTGCTTTAATAGAAGACACAAAAAACAGAAAAACGTCATAAATCATCTTGACATACTGTAATTTTGTGAAGATTCTTATCTTTTCCTTCACTTTCCTTTCCTCTAGGTGATTTTTCTCTGAGCGCAGGTGGAAGAGCAGTGTCAGCAGGCCCTGGCGGCACAGGTGGCTCGCTTCTGATCACATCCAGCAGCTCCCATGCCACCAGCACCGGTGGCTCTGGAGCAAACAGGGGCACCGGAGGCATCAGCATCACTACTGTAGGAGCATCCTCTGCTGCGTCCTCAGGTGGAGGGAGTTCACCTGCTTCTGGGGGCTCCGGGGCGCTGTCAGGTTTTAAGGCTGCTGCACGAGGGTCCTCGAGCATGTCTTCTAGCTACGCGAGTGGTGGCAGAGAAGGAAAAAGGGAAAGGGGTAAAGGTTCTGTGACAATTTCCACAGTGACCAAGACTGGCTACAGTTCAGGAGCGACTGGAAGAGGATCATCCTCTGCAATCACTCATTCACCTGCTCCAAAAGAGAGGAAGAGCATGACCACAATGGCGACGACGACTTACGAAGATGTCTTCAATGGTAAGTCGTAGGTCTACAGTTTATCAGTTTATGCTCGTTTATCCTTTTCACATTGTTTGTAGTTTGAACGAGGCGCCAGCAGGAGGTGAGGATAAACTGACGCCTGACCTGCTTTGTCTCACCATGTTTCAGAGAGCTCAAGCACTAACTCTTCTCCAGAATACAACAGGAAGGAGTATGGTAAATGTTACTTGCATCTCAGACTGTGTGAAATGTGCAAAACTATTTCAAACAATCAGTGAATCTGGGTTAAATTTCTTACAGGCACCTCAAGTGCAACATCAAGTTCTGCCACCAGAGGGAGAAGTCAGAGCAGAGGTGCACATCAGTTACACATAATTACCAGTCTTATTTATATTTTGAAGGTGGTTATCAAATAAGACAATTTACTAACCACTTGTCTTTTTTAGAGAGTGAAATCAGAGCCAGGCTTCAGAGTGCTTCTCCTACAGGATGCTGTGAGTGCAATGCACGTACAAACTGTAAATCTAATACTAACCATAGCTGAATATAGAAGCTGTAATAATGAGCAACCAGTCAAGGCGACTGCAGACATAATAGCCCTCTGTTTGATTGCCGACTGTTACCTCTGCTTTGCAGGGACAGAGCTGGACGATGTTAAGCGTCTGCTAAGAGGAAGCCACTCCACCAGCACCAGCCCTCCCCAGTCCCCCAACAACACGCTGCCCATCCCCAAAAAGCCCAGTGTGGAAACTAGAACCCTGTCTGAGAGCTCCAGTGCAGGTTCAACTAATCAGTAGTTCAGGGATGATACTACAGCAGTCGCTTTAAATGCTGTCATTGTTTTCACCAGAAAATGTGGGATTGTTTCTGTCTCGTCATTTTAATTTCACCTGTTGTCAGTTTTGATTTTTTTGACTTGTCTATCTAAATGTTTTTTTTTTTTACTTTTAGACTACAATGGCAGTATTTGGTCTGGAGGTGTGAGCAGTAGCTACAGTTACAATACAAACCCCAACAACCTGTCCGCTACCTCCACAGTTTACCAGTCAGGTCAGTCATTCGACGTTAGCAGTAAAGACCGGGGACACTGTGTGAGAAATGATTTGCACATTTCTGCAGGTTATGGTTAACTGCACTATTGTATCTGCAGTACTGTATCTAACCATCTTAATTGTTTAATGTGTGTTTTAATCTAACTACACAAGTTTTATTTGTATTTTGTTCAGTTAGTGTGATTTAACCTTACAGACCATTAAGATCACTGAACCCATAGTTTGAATATACATGTATCCGTGTGAAACTGTACTTTTAGGAGAGTTTTTTCCCATTTTTCCATCTGTGATAGATGAACAAACAAGAGTCTGTTCTGTCCTGTCATGTCCAGGAGTCCAGAACAACCAGGCACTCAGATCTCCCTCTGTGAACTGTGGACTATCTGCAAGCAGCACAAGTAGGTCTATTCCTGTCATGTCACAGCCCACAGGGACGTCAAGTCCTTAGCTTGGCACTGACAGCAGAGGTTGTTTTTCTTTCTGTCTCAGTTCCAGTGTACGGTGTTCAGAATAACCTGTCTACTACCAGCCATGGTGTCCTCGCTCCCATTGGAACCAACACACACATAGGTATACAGACAAAACATACAGAGTGTCTAAAGAGTTTGCTCATATGAGCTTCTGAAAACTGTCAGTATTAAATCAGCCAAACCAAAATGATAGCTGAAGTCAGCAATCAGTGAATTATGTTTTTGTCTCCTGACAGTGTATGGTGTGCACAAAAATGTATCTGGCACTGCATTAAGCACAAGCACAGGTGAGACCTGAGAGTTTCAAAATAAAATGCCAAGTTAGACAGGTGGACTTTTTGGATAAAAAAACCCGCCAATATCAGTTTCATTCACTTACTCTGTTATTTGTGACACTGCACTCTTGTTATGCAGTACGAAGAAATCCTTAATATTCAGTATAACATACATATAAGATTGTAAGAAAAATTAGATTCGAACAAAGTTAAAATTTGATGTTCATGTTGTTTGTTTCTCACAGTGAGACCCAGCAGTCCCGTTAACGACGAGGCCCCAGGCAAAGACTTCAAGTATGTGCTGATAGAGAAGGAGAATAGTCCTGTCAAGAAGGAGACGGAGAGACTGGTGATGGCCAAAGACACAGGAAAGCAGTTCATGTCTACTGCACCTGCTAGTATATGTGGTAACTGATATGTAATGCTACTTATTAATAAGTACCACAGCCTCACTTCCACTACTGCCTAATACTAAGACAACTACTGCTGCTGAAACTGCCACCCTAATAATGTCAAAGGTGACTTCTTGTTATCTAAATGATTACTGATCATTGTTCTGACTTGCAGCCACTAACTCTGAGGACTCGCTCAAGAGAGAGAAACAGAAGCTATCACCCAGCACAGTGGAGGAAGGAACAGATGCTGATTGTAAATGTAGATTCATCAAAACTGGATTTAAACTTAGAGTCTGCATTATGATTATGTTTTGTTGTTTGGCATCTAATAAATTCTTTATCATTTTTTAAAGATTCCTCCCTGAAAGTTGCCACAAAAGACAAAGCCACATATGCAGGTCTGTCTTCTTCTTATTTTATGTTTTGTACCTGTTGGTTTCTAACACATTTTGTGAATCTGCTGCTGACCAGTCCAGAGTCTTAGGATTACAAATAAAAACTTAATCACACCTAAAACCCTTTTTGTTTCTCAGAGATTCGTAAAAACGATTCAGGCTTTAGCTTCTGCTCCTGCTGCAGCTGGTGGAAGTGGCTGCTGGGTCTCCTCCTCAGCCTGCTGCTCCTCCTTGGCCTCCTCTTTGGACTTATCGCTTTGGGTAAGGACATTAAACCGCCTGTGTATTTTACCTTCAGAGGGGTCTGTGACTGAGAACTGCACACGTCCATCTTCTGTCTCATTACAGGTGTAGAAGTGAGGCACCTCAAGAACCGCGTCGATGCCTTAGAAGCCCTCACTGGCTCCACCTCAGCCAGGTCCACCCGCCTGTCGGCCTCCCAGGGCGTCATCATCAAACCGCTGGATTCAGCCTACATCGACAGGACTTCTTCCACCCTGACCCGCTCCGATAACACAATCAACCTGGGGGCTGCTGGGCCAGGAGGAGGCACTGGGACTGGACTGGCTCTGGACAGTGTTGCCCTGCAGAGGACAGTTCAGCAGCTGGTCAGAGCTGAACTCCGCTCAGATGCTGTAAGAGGTACAGATGCAATCAGTAAACTTCAAATGGCTTCATGAATCAACCCATCCATCAGTGAAAATGTAAAATGGATATTTAAATGTAGTTGAAGCACTTTTTTCTACTTTTAGAAACATTTGCCTACTCACTAAAAGGAGAGAGAGGAGAGCCAGGACCTAAAGGTACCAAAGTCAAATCATAGACTCATTTGAAAACTGATATTTTGTCATTTTCCATCATAAGACCTGGTTGTGTCTTTGCAGGAGATCCAGGGGCACTAGGACAAAAAGGTGAAGTGTTACTCTTGTGTGTGAGTGTGTGATATAAGAATCATGTTTTATAAACAGGAACTAACTGGTAACAACTGGTGTTTTGCAGGTGATGGTGGCTTCCCTGGCCTGCCAGGTAAGACTGAGAGGAAAATGTTTTCCCTTCTTTTCCACAGAGCTCACAAACTCACTGACTGTTCCTTCTCCTCTCACATCCTGTGTCCTACTTCTTCAGGTCCTCCTGGGCAGATGGGTCACACAGGACTGGATGGACCAAGGGGACCAAAGGGAGCAGCAGGTAATGTTAAGTTGAAATCATTTAACACTGTTCTGGGATGCTGTTGGAATCACCCACGACAAGATAACATGTCCTAAGAATCACTTTCGTTCTAAACCAGGTGAACTAGGTCCCGAAGGACCACAGGGCCAACGTGGCCGAGATGGACAGACGGGTCCCCGCGGAGAACCCGGACCACCTGGTTTCGGAGAGAAGGGAGACAAAGGTACAAAGTGGTGCTGTCACCACATCAGATGAATGATGGAAGGTTATTCTCTGAGGCGTTCAGTACGTGATACCGAAATTCTGTTCAAATAGGGTCCCAAGGTGAACCCGGACGTCCTGGTTCTGCTGGTGTTCCTGGACCTGTGGGGCCGAAAGGTAAGGTTAAAGGCTATGATAAAATAGTATTGCACATGGTATAATTATACTTTAAATTAGTAATGAAACTGACTCTGGGCAACACGTTAACACAAACCTTTCTTTGTTTTCCTTGTTTGATTTAGGTGCCATGGGAGAGCATGGTGCTTCAGGAAGCCCTGGTAAAGACTCACCTGTATATCAATTTCAATGTGTTTTTGTCCCTCAGGTATTTGGTATCCACTGGCAGTTGTACAATAAACAAATTTGTTTGCCCGCAGGTGCTCCTGGTCCACAGGGTTTCCCGGGTGAAGCAGGAGCTCCAGGAGCAAAAGGTGCCCGTCAGGCTTTATGTTGTTTAAATTATCTTGACCCACATTTAAACATAAAAAGAAGTGACTTAGCCCCCTCTTTCTAATAGCTCCATCAGCATTTTGAAATGTCTTTAATGCAGGTGAACGAGGAACACCAGGACCGCAAGGAACCAAAGGAGAGCAAGGAGAAAGGGGAACACGTGGCCTGGCAGGTGCGTTTCTGCAACAGTAAAAACTATCACTGAATATAATTATTGCTAATGTTACCTACATTTAACCTTTTTTATTGTATTAAAATATCATAACGGATAATCTGGCTAATGTTTATATTGCAAACCAATCATTCTTGTTATCGTGATCAAAGGTGAACCGGGACAACCTGGACCACAAGGCCCTGCAGGACCAAAGGGATCTAAAGGACTTACAGGTGAGAAAGCTTTTATAATGAGGAGTGCTGCTATGTCCCGGCTCGTGTGGGCACAAGGACGCAATTTCAATAAGTAACCAAATGTGAGAGGTTGAATTGGTTAGTTATTGTAACGATTATACCTGTAGCAAACAAAAACAAGAACTAACCTTTACCAGGGCAGGTGAGTTAGGGAAGCGAGTGCAGGCATCCACGCATACTAATTTGCATACACACTCAAAAACATTAAAGTCTTAAATTTTCAGTCTTGAATGTCTAAAGAACTAACTCTGTGTTTAAATTGCAGGGGATACAGGTTCTGTGGGACTTCCTGGTCCAAGAGGACCTCCTGGTCTTCCTGGTGATGCTGGCCTCCCAGGTACTAATATGGCACTATCCAATTATGGGAGCATACATAATCAACTGCACTGCTGTGTTATAAAATACTGCCTGATATATTTCATGGAGCTTATTTTTCATTGCTTTCATTAAAATTAAAACATTTCTTTACCCCAGGTCCTGTTGGTCCTCAAGGACCCCCAGGTATGAGAATATGGATCAAAACAAATTATTTTGGTCTCTTATTACACAAAATTCAACAGATTAGATTTTATATTTGTTTTTTGGTCCACTGCCACAGGCATTGCTGGAAATCCAGGGCAGCCTGGTGGTAAAGGTAATGCCCCATTTCCTACAGCACAGGCACAAACTCACTGTGAAAATGTTCTTGTTGTTTTTGCTTTGCATAAACACACTTTCTCCTTCCAAAAAGTACTACACCAGAAAAATGAATCAAAGAAAATGAAAGACATTTTCCAAAATAACTATTGATATACAGCATCTATGTGTTGTATAATCTTTATGTTTCTAACATAACTCTGTCTTTCAGGTGAACCGGGATCACCTGGTAAAGTTATCGGTCCAAGTAAGAACAGCAGCATTTGTTTTACTAATTCCACATATACATGCCCAGTATACTGTCCTGTGCATCGGTCTTCAGCTGAAAGCTGTACTTGTACACTCTCTTTGTTTTAGTTGGCTCTGATACTGTGGCCATACCTGGACCTCCAGGACCTGCTGGCCCACCAGGTCCTGCTGGAGTCCCTGGTTTGTCTGGCCCCATTGGCCCCACTGGAGTTCCAGGACAGCCTGGTAAATATCAACTCTTCCTCCATGTTGCGACTTTTAGATACATGAATTAAACATATTTTCTGTGATGCTATGCTCATTTAGGTCCTAAAGGTGAAAGAGGAGAGAAAGGAGACAAGGGAGAGTCAGGAAAACCTGGAGAGCCTGGTATCAGCGTCACAAGATCAGAAACTGTCCCCGCAAGTGATAGTGAGCAACTCTATGTTACCTTTATTCCTGGTGGTAATGTCAAGATCACACTATGTGAAACAGTACTATGTGCCAGTACATTATACGTCTTCATTCAAACATTTTAACTTGTGGTAGTGGCTAGACTTCCTGGGCCACCAGGTCCTCCTGGACCACCTGGTCCTCCTGGTACGTTGAAAACTGTTACCAGTGCTATTCCAAATCATTTGTGCCACATGTTTATGCACAGGTAATCATTATTATTCAAATGTTGCTGTCACTGTTGTTCAGGTGAGACTAAACAAGGTCCTCCAGGACGCAGAGGTCCTCCAGGAGAGCCAGGTAAACATCTGCAATTACACAGACAGACAGAGCAATAGATCATCGGCATACAGGATGATTTAAGCAAGGTCTCAATGAAATTTCACATTATCTGTATTTTTGTTTTCACAGGTGTTGGTTTACCTGGACCTCCAGGAGAGAAAGGAGACCCAGGCAGCTTTGTGCCTACATCAGGTTAGTGAGAGTAATGTAAAATTAGATGTACTATAGGCTGACAACCCTACACATCTTACTGCCATTGCTTGCTGTGTTTCATGCAGTTTTCCCTGTTTGGTCTTAGAAACCTTCTTTTCTGGACCACCTGGACCTCCAGGACCCCCAGGTCCACAAGGTTCATCAGATATATTCACTAAATATTTGTAGATGCTTTTGAAAGTGTGTCTGTTGCCAAATTTACAAAACTAATTAGCAAATTTGGCAGGTAATTATATCATTTTTTATATACACTTCTCAGAAAAATTAAAGGAACACTCTGACAACACATCAGATCTCAATGGGAATAAAAACCATACTGGATATGTATACTGATATTGACTGGATAATGTGTTAGGAAGGAGAGGATGCTACATCATTTGATGGAAATGATCGGAGGACTGAATTCAAAGACACCCTGAAAATCAAAGTTAAAAAAATGTGACAGGCCAGTCCAGTTTGCCGAAATTGTAGTAGTGTAGGGTCTGAAAATGGGTCCAAGGACTTAATCCCAATACCTAATAGCAGTCAAGCCAACAACGACCAACGCAAACCAACACTGACCCACCACCAAACCAATCATGCTGAGCAATGTTGCAGGTAGTATAACATCCTCCATGGTTATCCAGACCCTTTTACATCTGTCACATGTGCTCAGGATGAACCTGCTCTCATCTGTGAGAAGCACGGGGCGCCAGTGGAGGACCTGCCAATTCTAGTGTTCTAAGGCAGTGAGCACAGGGCCTGTTAGAGGTCCGGCACTCAGTCTACTCTTATGAAGTCAGTTTCTGATTGTTTGGTGGTAGACATTCACACCAGTGGCCCACTGGAGGTCACTTTGTAGGGCTCTGGCAGTACTCATACTGTTCCTCCTTGCACAGAGGAACAGATACCAGTCCTGCTGATGGTTTATTAAGGACCTTCTGTCTTCTGGCTCTGTCCAGCTCTCCTAGAGTAACTACCTGTCTCCTGGAATCTCCTTAATGCTCTTGAGACTGTGCTGTGAGACACAGCAAACCTGCTGGCAATGGCACATGTTGATGTACCATCCTGGTGGAGCTGGACTGCATGTGCAACCTCTGTAGGGTCCAGGTATCACCTCATGCTGCCAGTAGTGACACTGACCTTAGTCAAATGCAAAACAAGTGAAAAAACAAATGGAAAAATGTCAGTGGTCTCCACCTGTTAAACCCTTCCTGTTTTTGGGGTTGTCTCATTATTGCCCCTCTAGTGCACCTGTTGTTCATTTAACAACCGTTTCACACTGCCCTCTGCTCCTTAGCTGATCATCATCCCAGACGATTCATTGACTTGATGCTATAGACTCCTTAAAAAGTGTCCCTTTAATTTTTTTGACCAGTGTATTTTAATTGTTTAGAATCTCTTTTTTTACAGGAATGTTTATCTTATTATTTTGTCTCTCTTAGGCAACAGAGGAACCCAAGGATCCCAAGGTGAAAAAAACTGAAATAATGGCATACTCACAGTTGAAAACTACAGATATAATTGCTGACTTCATGAATTCACTGTTTCAGGTGAACCAGGTCAACCTGGTCTTCCAGGAAGTCCAGGGGAACCAGGCGTTGGTATGTGAAAAACGTCTGATGTAAATTTGTAGAAATGTAAATGTTACACACAGGCAGATTACACATGCCTGTGGGAACATAGTTTATCTGAGCTTTTAATTTGTATATCATGTCAAGATAAGATCAACTTTTATTAGTCTCATGACAGGACATCAGCAGCTGCATTACTGTAGAAATCCTTCAGCCAAATCTTGTGGTCTTCATCAGTAGATGAAATACTTTCATTGTCAATAATGCTTCTGCACTAATACCAGAACCTGAATCAATTGTTTTGGTTTCTGTATCAGGTTTCCCAGGACAGCCTGGTCCTGAGGGTCCGGAAGGCCCAGAAGGCCCACAGGGTCCACCAGGACCCAAAGGTAAACTCACTTAGCTGTTTTGTATGACATCTTACTGACCTTTTCAGACAATATTTAGCTACAACGAATGGTAGCTTTCACTTCATTCCATGTTTTCTTACTGTTTTCTGTTTTCATACTATCAACATGTTCCATGCAGGTGATCCAGGAGACCCTGGAGCCTCTAGTGGTAAGACCATCCTAAATACCATATGACATCAAATCATGTATCAAGGCAGCATCTCGTAGTCCTCAGTGTTTCTGTGTTTTTACCTACAGGATAGAGCCACTATGACTGAATACACTAACTGTCTAACATGAATGAAAACTCTACAAAACTTGTGGTTCATGTTTGTCTGAACCAGGTTATGTGGGAAAAGAGAGACATGGAATGTGTTCACTACACGTTTATTGGGATAAGCTACGATTATGACACAAGAACAGATTGGAGTACTTCTGCTGACATACAGTGTTTGAACAATATAGTCATTTTAATCAGATTAATCACCGTAAGGCCTCACTGCAGATACTACGTCCAAACTAATTCCACATGCTCCAGATAATAAGACACTACAAACAGTCCAAAGTCCACACACTAATATGGATGCAATCATCTGCCACTCATGATTAGTACTTTACTTTTCTTTACTTTGCTTGGCAGACACTTACAAGGAGCTACCGCTGAGTGTCTTGCTCAAGACACACCTGGTATGGGGGATGCACTAGGAGTCTGGGCTGGTATTTAATCCTGCCACCTTCTGCATCCCAGTCTGATGCTTATCCCATTGAGCTACCAGGCCGCTACCAAGCGGCTGGTTCCACTGAGACCAGGACCACCCCCTCTAGAATAGAGGGAGACTAAAGTATTTCTGAAAAATTGTTTACCATTAAAATCCAAGAAGGTTTAGTACAAAAACTTGTAACTCCAAACACCAACTTCAACAGAATGTCCTGCTCACTATTACCCAAATTTGACCTCCTTAAGGGCTTTGTTTCAGCCTCGGCTGAGTGGCAGGAGATTTGGGGAACTTCGTTAAAGAACAGCACGGAAAGGCTCAACACAGCAACACACCTTACGGTTTTACAAGTTGTTTAACATATATGATACAGACAAAAACACCTCTTATTTGTTTTAGACTATTCTCAATCATTTTATTAATTTAGAATTAGGATTTTAACCCACCAGTCTTGGCAGGTTCAAACAAAGGGTTTGTATGTTTACAGTCCTTCGTGGGAAGGCTACAACACTCAACAGCTGTCTTGAGCTGTCTTTTCTACATGTATATGACACTTTATTTGGGAATTTTTGTGTTTTCATGCCAGGCTCATTCAATCCTGGCCCCCCCGGCCCACCTGGACCTCCTGGTCCACCTGGATCAACTGATGTGGGCCAGTACATTGTAGAGTATCTTCAGAGTAAGCTATGCATCTGTATTTAAATACTTTGCTGCACGTAACAATAAATACCGTGTGTAGTTCAGGTGACAGTGTGTCTTGATGTGCAGGTGACGGCGTCAGGGAGTACCTGGCTGGACCCCCTGGTCCTCCTGGTCCTCCGGGGCCTGGAGGGGAAGGGCTAATGGACGATGTGGCCAACCGAGTCATCACCTACATGCAGAGTATGATCAATTACATAGGAACGTTATACTGTTATTATACAGTATATGTGCATTTAAAACAATTGTAGTGGAGCTCTCATTTCATTTACTGTATTCAGGTTCTGATAGAGCACAAGGGAGGGCTCCTGGCCCTCACACCTGCAGATGTATTCAAACTCTGAAAAATATTCCACTACAATTAGAAGTACATTTAAATTTTTCTACTCAAGTGAAAGTACTAAAGTACATGCTCTAAATGTTACTGAAAGAACAAACGTAAATATAACTTATTATATTCTATATTATATTTGCTGCTATGTACAAACCATAAATGTGGAAGTTTTTTCCAGGTTTATTCCTCAAAGATGAAAATTCTGACTAAAATGTGTTGTTACCTACAGACTGTGGAACAAAAACAGCAGTCGGTAAAGGTGGAGCTGATTTTAAACCTTGTATTGTCAATATACAAAAATAAGTCAGTGTTTTATTAATATAGAATGATTTTTTGAAGAATCTAATCCTGCAAACTAACTAGCAACCAATGATGTTAAAATAAATGTAGCGGAGTAGGTAAAAGTAACATAAACATGAAAATGCAAGTATTAATTAAAGTACAGTTCAGAGAAAACGATGAAATCAGTTTTCCTAGCTCTTGAGAGCCGGTGATAAGACTGTTAATTAACTGTGTCTAGGAGACGATGTCAGGCGATATGTTGCTGGTCCTCCAGGTCCACCGGGACCTCCTGGAACTCCAGGCATTGGAAACTACATATTAAACACCCATGAGGTGGCTGAACATGTCCTTGGTCTCATGAATGGTGAGTGTTATAAAAGCACATAAAGGGTTACCTATTAAAAAAAGTGTGTTGCGAGTGTGACTGTGGGTCTTGACTGTCACCAGAGAGAGGGGTGGCAGGTGTCCCAGGACCTCCCGGACCTCCTGGACCTCCTGGTCTTCCTGGAAACTTGTTATCAAGTAAGAGATACAGTAACAACAACCGTTACCAGCAAGTAAAGCCCGTGAGCTCACTGTGTTTATGTGAATGTAGAGTACTTTAGATCTAGTAGCATTTGTGAGCTAAGAAATCTTAATTTACATTGTCTGACTAGCTGGATATCAAACACTTGTGGGGCCTCAGGGTCCTCCTGGTCTCCCAGGTCTCCCTGGCCCACAAGGACCGCCTGGACCAGCAGGACCACCTGGCCCACCAGGATTTGCCAACTACATCAGCGCAGACATTCGCGACTACCTGCAAAGTCAGTTTGACTGAAAACCTTGAATTTATCAGTGCAAAGCAGTTAACCAGAGAAAATATAACTCTGTATATAACTAACATAATCCTCATGTCCTTCTGTTCCATTGTCTGCTAAAAAAAGGTGTTGCCTTCAAAGGCCCTCCAGGCCCACCTGGTCCTCGTGGACCTGAAGGCCCCCCTGGTCCCGTACATGAACTGGTTTCCTATGCCGAGCACGCCAACAAGGAATTGCTCAAAGCAGAACTACAAGAATATGTCAGGAGTGAGTTTCTAAATTCCAAAATGTATCTTAAAGGAGAAGGTGTATGACATGTGCTTCAGTGTGAATCTATATTTGCTCAGGTAAAGGGTAGGGTTACACATGGGTAATGTCTGGTGCTTTCTGCTACATTTGAACATCTAAGCTAATAAGTACTACATACTGTAAATCAGAGACCATAAGCAATGTTTTGTTGCAATTATATTTTGCCATCCCCGTGGACAAAAGGTCATTAGATGCACTTGGCTAACTGTTAACAACCATTTGACAATTATGTATTAAATGTCAAATTAAAGTAAAATCTAAACATAAACCTTAACAAAAATTTAACTTCATAAATTTGTCTGCACTGTAAGGGAAAACAAATGGACTGGCCTTGCCATTCCAATACATTTGAAGGGGGTCTATAAGAAAATGTGTTGTTGTATTCCCTCCAGGTGATGGCTTGACAGGAGCTATGTTTGGACTTCCTGGTCTACCAGGCCCTCCTGGACCCCCAGGACACAAAGGAGAGCCAGGTGTGCCTGGTAGCAGAGACTGGAACCTGGATACTATTGACTACTCTAATATGGCTATCAAAGTAACAGATTACATCAAATGTAAGTGTCAAGAATCACATATCACAGACTGTGTACAGTCCACAAAGTCTAGCTTGTAAATTACTTCATATATAATGAGAAAATACAGACCAACATCGTTATCCTTCTTTTCAGCTCATGGGGTTCTGCATGACATTATGAGAGAACACAACCATAGTGTTCAAGGACCTCCAGGACCACCTGGCCCTCCAGGTCCTCCAGGACATAGCCGATGGTTTGGTTCCCATGGAAATACCACAGAACTACTGGAATACATCAAATGTGAGTGTACAGTGTTAAAAGCCACACATTTACAATAACACACTACGGATGGGTTGATGGTTGACAACCACCTAATCTGTTTCAGCACATGGTCTTCTACGTGACATCGAGCGAATGCACAATGAACGTATAATCCCAGGACCACCTGGCCCACCTGGTCCTTCAGGACCTCCTGGATACCCGGGCCTAAAAGGAGAGAAAGGTATCATATCCTGAGGAGTTGTAGGCTTCTGTAAAGAGTAGTTTTCATGCTTTGATGGTGATTAAGAATCACATCATGATTCAAATGCTGTTTGTTTTCCCCTGTTAAATCAGAAAAAAGGGAGGGTCAGTGTGAAGAATACACTATTTTTATGTCTTTTTCTACCATTAGTGTGTAGTGACAAGTTATAATGTTTGGACACAGGTGAAAGAGGCCTTCCTGGGTCTGAGGGACGCAAAGGACAAAAAGGCGACAGAGGTGAGCTGGTGTTATTTCCCATTTGTTTCTGTCTTCATGAAATGATGAGTTAGCTCCATTTGACTGTTTAGGACACACCACGAAAGCTAGTGAAAGAATTTACAGAAATGCAGGATTATTCAGTTAGCTGGAGCTTAACCAAAACTGTGGATGTAAAAGTGAATTTATTAAGTATACATATGAAGAATGGACACCATTTGATGCTGATATTATCCAATATTTATTTGGAACTTGATGTGGATGATGTGTTGCAGCAAGTTGTTGTTCTTTAGGAGAATTCACAGTGACAACTAAGAGAAGGAAGCGGGATGTTGGCGTTTGAGCCAGGAAGCTGAACATTTGGACCTCTAGTGAAATTCTGTCGACTGTGGGTTTTGTCGATTTATTTTTTTAAATAAAAGTTTTGTGATTGTATTTTTTAATTCCTATATAATGTTATGTGCTGAACATTAAATAAGCCTATCTAAAACACTGTATTGAGGGGGGGTGGTGGGATTGAATGAAGAGGTCTTTTACATTTTTTTTTCAGAAAATTAAGTTTTCTTAGTATTTCATCACCTCCAGATTAAAGTGTTCTACCAAATGGGACCAAATAAAGGACCAAACACAACTGTAGTAAAGAGAAAACTGTTTATTTACAGCAAAATTTAAATCTACATTACACAGGTATCCTAAAAACTATACATTTATTTTTTTAAATGCATAATGATTTTGATATGGATGATATTTTTGTTATTCAGTCAACATTCAGAATTTAATCAATTTACACATTACAAAATCTAGCTGACAAAACAGAACATGAACAGACTGGACTGCTTTTGTAAATTTATTTTTGTACTCTGCAAATCAAACGAGTGAATAAACAACAGCACGGATGCTGCAGTGTGGTGTTTCATATAAATAGACACTGAGAACGTGTTGCAAAAGGTGCACAGCACTCCTTCTGTATGTTTACACAGCTCAGGTATTAAATACATTTGACTAACTTTAAAGCCAATCATAAAGAAAAAAAAATTAACCAATCAGAAGTCAAAATGACCTAAACCAGTCAGGTCTATTTTATTTGCAACAGCTGCATTAAATAACAGCTAAACAGCTTTAGCATCATTCATAATCAGCCTAAATTGAAAATACTAAAAGCTCAGGTTCAGGTTTTTTGACTACACCTGAGTGAAATAACTCGTTACTGTGCTTCATAAAACCAAGCGTTTGACCTAAGTCTTTAAAGGCGCCATAGCAGTTACATTATATGTGTTTCTGAAGTATTAAGGCTATTAGCTAGCATGACAATGAAAACAGTTCTATCACTTTAATAAAAAGAAAGAAAGCTAAGTAAGCTAAATACAAAGGACGCATTGTAATGGCAATTTAAGTGTTTTTTGCTTTAAGCAGCTGAACTCGAAGCTGTATGTAACACAGAGTTTCGTCACTCTCGAAACTCTCGCAAATGCTATAAAATGTATGAACATAAGTGAAAAACTGCATTCTTTATTCATCCCTAAAAAGTGTGCACCTGTATTAACATAAAGTTTTGCTTGTGGTGTTACCTAAAGAAAGAGAACTAAATGCTTGTTCAACAGCGCCCACAGTGATTTCCCTAGTGTCCAATTAACAGTGATCGTTTTTGTCTCTGTGTGTAAACACCGTCCCCACACCCTCCCACTGTATGAAACAAAAAAAGAAAAGAAGTTTGAACCATTTACTGCTTGCTGCTAAATAGGAGTCTCAAGCTTTAACAGCTTGAGACGGGAAGGCAACCTGAAGAAAAACCCTTCTGCTGGAAAAAGCTCCTACATGTTGCACTGAAATCATGCATAAGACTGGTTATTTCAAACACGAATGTATCACAAGCTACCACTTCAACACAGACTGACATGTTTCATCTAATAAAAAATATACTGTGTCATTATTCCTGAAAATGTGCTGTCTTTTCTCAGCAGTACATTCTATTTCATGATCAATACCAATTTAAGTGGTATAAAATCCTTAGTGCAAACGTCTGACACAAACAGTGAGCAACAAAAGATAATGGTTGAAAATTGCTTGGATTTAAAAGCCAAAAACATCAGATTCCACAGGCACTGGATTATTTAACAAACTAGTTTATTCAACAAAGACTGTTGCACAGAGCTACTTCACTTTAGTGTTTTTTCAGGTGATGGCCCAAACACTGAAACCCAAATTGTCCTTCATATTTCTCCTTCAAAAACCACTGGAATAGTGGCGGAATACTCAAATACGCTCTACTCAGTAAGTAGAGTGTGTGAGAGTAACAGAGCAGAGCTGTGGACTGAGGAAGTCCAGAGACAGAAAACCACTGACGTCCTCCAACAGTCCACAGAGGATGAGAGCAAGGCAGCACAGGTTCAGTCTTATTGTCTTCATGAGTGTGTGTATGTCTGTCTGTCCATATGCAGGTTTCTCTTAGAAACCAGTGGAGTGGACGCTGGGGATGGGGTAGAACTTGGAGATGCGGCTCTGGGTGGAGGGGTTAAGGCACTCTGACTCGCCACTCATCTTGAAGAACACTTCCTGCTCCTGCAGCTTCCTGGCAAACTCTTCCTCCAGAGCCTGGGGGACAAATGAAAACATGTCAGTTATCTGTTCTGCAGCTGTGTGTTGGCATGCGCTCATTAGCAGTCATACACGAGGCGGTCAGGGAGAGTACATAGTGTAGGTCAAATCTGCAGAAAAGTTGCTCTGATTGGCCAGAATCAGTAAGTTACCCAAAATTCATGGGGAATGCTTGAATTACCAGTAATTGTTGTGATCACAACATCGCTAATTCCTAGAGGGACTGATCTAGGTTATCTAGATCTACGTGGTTCCCCATGGGATCTTTTTGGTTTCCTATTTCTCTAAACAGACACAAAATTCACACAGAAACACACCCACATATCATCTTTGCTACATAATATGGAACCATGTGAAACAGCACAACCAGCAATGTTCTGCAAAAAGAGAGAAGTTTGTGTGAACAGAACACAAACAAAATAATAGTATTTTTAAATGTAGTAAATGTGTGCACAGTTGGATTAGCATATTAGTCTCTTTGATTTAGATCACTTAATCTTAATGTTAACTGTATCCATCCATCCATCCAATATTTACAGTATACATGCTTACATTCAGTAAAGTCACGAGAGCTGGAGGCCATCCTGGCCTGCACGGTGTTTTTCACAGCCATAACACACAAACGCAACTAGTCACACTCAGAAGCAGCACTCATGTAACCTACGTGTCTTTGGGATGAAACTTGAGCAGACACAGAGAGAACAGGTAACGTGTGAGTGGTAAACCAGAGCACTGACATTTGTTGGACAAAAATCCTTTCAGCATTGTTCTTTGTTTGAATGACTGCACACACCACTGACCCAAAAGCTATGATCGCCGCGCCTTTTCAAAGACACGCAGCTCAGGTTACCTGTTGACTGTAATTTCCTGTGTACGGTTTTGGTGATAGACTGCTGACTCGTCCAGCTTGGTTCAGAATGTGTCATTACTTATCTGTGTTTATGTACACACTAACTACCCTTATAAGAAAGTCAGAAAAATCAACGGTGGAGGAGTGAGGGTGATTTTTAATCATCTAGCTGTGACAGATACCTTCTTCCTAGGTCGCAGTTTCTCCCTCCATTCCTTCAGCTCCAGACTGTGCTCCTCGTCCAGCTCCTTCAGCTTCTGTGTCTCATGTTCGATCAGCAGGTGGCACTTTTCATTCTGAAACCCACAGAATCACATATTCATATCTGTCTATAGAACATGTAACTCAGTGTGCATTTATAAAAAAAAACCCTTTCAGAAGTTTACCTGCAGCTGCTGAAGCTCTCGGACGTTGGCGTCACATTGCAGCTGCAGGTCTCTCATCTGGTTTTCGTGTTTCTGGTGCTGGTGGAGCCTCTCGTTTTTCTGTCTCTTCTCCTCCTGACCTGCAAACTGTTCAACAAACACACAAATGTCTATTCAAATGCTCTCCATCTACCAAACTACAGAAGAAAAACTCTCATTTCTCTTCTTCTCACCTGTTTCACCTTCTCCCTCTCCTGCTCGGGGGTGATGGCAGCGCCGGTGATGCGAAGGCTCTTCTTGAACATGGCCATGCGGGTCTTGGCTTCGCTGCGCTGAATCTTGGGCAGTCTGGTTCTCTCCTGCGTCTGTTTGTTCTTCATCTCCTCGATCAGACGCTGGTTGTAGCGCTGCATCTGCTCCATCTCCTGTACAGGGCAAACATCAGTGGACAGGAAAAGATTAAGTCTCCAGAACGACTTTTTTGTGTGTCAGAGAGTCATTTTTGAGTTTAAAAGCATGATCAAAGAAGACTTAAGCACTGTTCCCTGTACCTTCTCGTGTCTCTTGAGCAGCTGGTGTCTCTGCATGAAGTACTGGTCTTTGAGCTGCTGCTTGAACAGCTGGTGTTTCTCCTGCAGATGGCGCTCCTCCAGCTCCCACATGGCGGCCTCTCGTGCTGTGTGCAGACACACGAGTGAACAAAAAGTTGAATCATTGCACAATAAAGCATTCACAAGCTACATGTTGGAGAATAAGTCCAACATTACAGCTCTGCAGTGGAAGACGACAAGATGGAAGATCATCATCAACACAGGGACATGACTGAATGCTTGAGATGCTTGTCAAACAACATCAGCTTTACTAGTGAGGTATTGCAAGCATTGAACTACCTCACAATTTCTATCGCAGTGAAAGCTCTTTATGAGATTCTAAAGCACACTTACAAGCTCCCATGACTTGGTTCAACATTACTGAGAAGTGTTTCCCGGCATATTAAGCGAGGGATTAGGGACCGGGCCGTGCTACCTGCTAACGTGCTGCTGTTCACTGTAGTCGTGTCAGACGGGGGTCCAGGAATGTGGTCTGAGAGTCTCCTGCTGGCTCCAAACAGCCTGTTTATGGCTGATATGACTTGCTACCAGTCACAGAGGATTAGAAAAACTGCTAATGCTTTTTTTGGGGGGGGTTGTATGTTTCAGTCTCCTCCAACATTAAAAAACTACATAAAGCAACATTAGCATTTATTCAGATTTGTATTTACACCATCACCAACTCTTTAGCTGCCAACTGTTGCTAACTGAGCCTGCAGGTCACAGTGGTTGTATGAAAGTCATTTTGCAGAAATCAGCTGCCTTGTACTTGAAATAAGAAGGTTTGCAGGAAAACAAAAGCTAATACAAGTGAGGTTAAATAAAGTAGAAGAAGCTGCAGAGTAATTTGATCAAACTGTTAATGGAAAACTACTGATTAGTGCAGCATTCAGCAAAACGTGGATTATCTACTGGTTTCTCTAGAGTTAAACATTTGAAACTGGCAACACAGGAGCAGGACAGATTAATCCAGGTCCTCTTGTTATCACAGTCATGCCATGGAAACCTGACTTGTAGATTCTAGAGCACAATCATTTTCTTGAAAGCTCTGATTGATTGCACATAACTGTCTAAATATAGATGCTGACTGAAACTGGACTGATGTTTTTACCTCTGAGAAGCTGCTGCTTGTGGTTAAGACAGTCTCTCTCGATGGTGGCGAGCTCGTGTTTATGTTGCTGGATAATCTTCTTCAGAGCGCTGTCCAGATCCTGCTGCTGCTTCTGAAGAAACTCTTGTTCCTGGGGAAAAGAAACACAGAATTCAAATTCCATTAACGACGACTCAGGACCAGGTAATAACCTCAGAATCTGTAATAAAGGAAACAAAGAGTCTGAGAAAGGAAGCGAACCTCAGTCTCTCAACAACCAATGACAATTTAGCCTCATTACTGAAGCACTCTGCAACAGAAACCTTCATCAACATATTAAGCACAACTGGCTTTATGAGGTCAGTTAAGACTGTCTGTGTGTGTCTGTATGTGTGTGTGTGTTAGTGTTTGCTGGCCTACAGGCTTTCTGCCAAGTTTACCTCAGGCTAAATAGGTCTTGAGCTGATGACCCAGACAGTTCAAAATGCCAATGGAATGATCAACTCCTTGTCAGTCTCATTTACGTGGCCTACTTGTCTCAGCTAACACCGAGGGACCAGACATTGAAGTTGTTAATATAATGCACGGTGCAGCAGAAAAAAGAAAAGGGAAAAGTTTGTAAAACACACGAGGGGTTTCACTTACATTCTGTATGGGAGCGTTACACAGGGTGCACGAGGACAACTGAAAGGACTGTATCATAACATGGGCCACTCCCTGTGGATCACAGCACATTACCCTCCTACACATTACACCACACACACACACTAAACTTGTGGTGGGCACTGCAAACTCAGGTGGGTGGAAGGTTTAGAAAGGTGAAGAAAACACTACAGTAAATAAATATATTTTAATGCTAGCATGCTACCTACAGTTCTAATTAAAAAACAACGTGCTGCAGAGATGAGAAGAACATAAAGTCTGCATCAAAGTTCAAAATCCACTGCAAACTGAACCCTTATTACCTCCTCTGGTTGGGCTTGGATAATATCCCCTTTAATACGTTTCATGAAAGCATTTGTCACATGCTTTGGAGAAAGTCCCACTTCCTGTTTGCCCTGTGTGAGGGCAACCACGAGCAATAAGATGGCACTAAAAGAAAATAAAAGCTTTGGACAGATTACGACTACGGGAGAATAAATGAGAAGTGGCAGCACTGACTGACTTAGCCCCTGTGCAGCTAAACAGTGCTTATGTAAACTCTTATAAGACAGATCAGACCGACGTCTGAGGATCAAAACAACCTTCGATAAATAGGAACTTTATAAGCTATCCCATCCTCCCTAGAGGTAGGTAAAAGAAGTAAAAAGGAAAGGCAGCAGAGTGCTTCACGTGCTTACCTCTTTCTTGCGGTTTTTCAGCATGTTCTGGTACTTTGAGAGCTCTTTGTCCTGCTCAGCTTTGATACGTTTGGCCTCGTCCCGGAGCCGGTTGGTGTGCTCCTGCTCCAGCCTCTCAATGGTCTGCTTCTGCTGCCGCTCCAGGTTCTCCACCTCCTGGTCATACTGACGCTTCTTACTCTGGAGGACGCAGAGGGGTCAGGAAATGAGTGAAATCAGTGATAGAAGAGGCAGTCCTGTGCATCTTGAAGAAGATTCAGATGTGATTTCAATAATAAATAAAGAGAATAAATGATCAATAAAATATAAAATAATATAGAATATATGTATAGATGCTCAAGTCAGTCCATTAAACCCAAACTTTGAGTGAGCAAAAGTATTGGAATAGTTAGTTTTAAAATAAATTAAAGGAAATAAAACTCAGTATTTGCTTTCATGTCTCTTGTTTGCAATAATTGTATCAAGCCTACAAATCAGTGACATCACCAAACTTCTTTTCCAGGCTTTTACTGCAGCCTCCTTCAGTTGGTTGTTGCGGCAGGTTTCTAGATGCTTTTTAACAACTAATGGAATATTATTTATCTTGTACCAGGAAATTCACTAATAAACCAACACATATGTATTGGCCTTGCAGTCCTATTACTTTTGGAGATACAAATAAAATTTGTATAAAAAGAACAGCTGCACAGATGATTCATACGAAACTGAGGCCATTAGCCATTAGTTAGTATCACAGTTAAATGAGACCTAACAATAACTTCTGTTATGTATGCTTTCTGCTGATGAATACAAGCTCTACTACAAACACTGAAAATGATTTAAGATGATGAAAAACAGAAACACACGCCACACTAAATTAGCAAAGAGTTATGCATAAAGTTTTAAGCATAGTTTCTACAGCAATGACAGCTCGAGTAACTCAGTTTACAGTTCTCAAACAAATCCACAGACACAAATCTTCATTAAACAAACACATAACGATTGTGTGTTTGTTATATGAACATACCCGGGTGTAACCTATGGTCACCAACATGTTTCTTGTTATATTTCTTCATTGCACATTTCACAACTTGAAGCGCAGTGATGTGGATGAAAAAAAAGTGCTACAACAACCGCTAAAAAAAAGAAGCAACAGATTCATGTAGGTACTCCAAAAGCCAGACAAACTTTTTTCTTGAAACCTTTTAGACTATAAATAAAGTCATATTTTTTGCACAGCCCATCAGCCAGTCCTGGGGGTCTTAGAAATTGTCACTGTGAAGCAGGTTCTCACAGTACATGCAAATAATCAATCAGGCTACAACAACAGGCTTCAACATACTTTAATCAAACACCTCATTACAGTGACACTTTAGTTCAAAGGGCTGTGTACATCTTAGTGTGTGTGTTCCTGTACTTCAGTATTTGATAGAGAGAGCATATCTAGAAACATTCTCTTCTTTTCAACGCACAGTAAAGTATAGTTTTAGGTTAGAAAGTTCAGGGAAATGTAAGGGTATGGGATGTGGTTCCACTTGTTTGGCAGCTATTACGGTTATAGTTAGCGGATTAGGAATGCCTCATGTCAGGGTGCTCTGAACAGTTAAATAAACTGCTTTAACTGGAAATATCCATTTGTTTACTATTTAAGCAGGAAAAGTAAGCCACATCCTCCTGCTGCAACCAGAATTAAGTCATGAGTAGACAATAATTAGAGAAGAAGGAATTGGATGTGGTCGTTTAAACTAAATATCACTGCGCAGATTGGGCTCACGAGGCTGTTTGCTGGAGCATATAAAGAAACGGGGACATTTATGTTGGATCCCCTTGAGCTTGTAAATCACATTCTTTACCCTTGACACTTCTGTGTTGAGAAACTCACCGTGGTCTCTTGTTCAAAGCGGCGGTAGATCTGTTCTTTTTGCTGCTGGAGCTTGTTGCTGAGCTGCTGCTGGGCCCTCTGCTCTTCCTTCTGCAGAAGACGCAGTTCCCTCAGCTCTTGGCGCCTTGAGAGAGGAGGAGGCGGACAAGGAGGATTGGAATGTGATGGCAGAAAGAAAATGATGGTTAAGAGCAATTTACAGTTCAATGTGGTGGTGAAACAGTAAACAAATAAATACAATTTTAAAAAAATCAGCAAACACAGTCCGATTGTACACTGAGATTACGGGCAACTCATTTTCATAGTATCTGCGTCAAACTCGCGTCCGTAGTGTATGTAAATAAAGGCAGGTGAATACCTCAGGAACCTCATTTCCTCGTTCTTGGCGTCATTGTCAGTGATGATCTTTGATGTAGTCACACTAACTTCCACTCCGTCCACAATAAATTTGCGGGTCTTTTTCAGTGTCTTCTTATGACGCTTGGTGTCCTAAAAGAAAGAACTTACATATCAGATCTTCAAGCCAACACACATTTGTAATAACAGGGTTTCTGGTATTTGTTTGGTGCATGTTACCTGGACTGAAACAGATCCAGGCTCTTTAGTTTTGGACAGGAAGCTTGAGATAGACAGATTCAGGTCCACACTGCTGTTATCTGCCACTGAGCCTCTCCCGGAGTCTGAATCCCTCTCTCTGTCGTCCTTAGCTTTGTCTGGAACTTCCTTCTCATCTTCTGTATTTATTTTATCCCCGTCTCTAGGCCCCTCTCCATTCTCCTCTTTTGGGGCAACATTATCTTGCTCTGGTAGTGTCAATATAACCTTCAGATGTTTGTAGCCGCTCTCCTCATCTTCCCCTTCTACTGGTGAGTTTGGTTCCTCCACAGCAGCCATCTTTTCATCTTGAGGAGCCTCAGTGACCTTTGTGCTCTCTGTGGTGGCCTCTTCGTTGGCTGGGAGCTCAGCTGTGTCTACTTCCTTTTCGTCCTCAACAGCTATCTCCAGCTGCTGTATTTCCTTAGCAGGTGCCTCTAGTTCAGTCTCTGGTTCTGGTGTGACAACATCACCTTCTTCTGGGAGCGTCTTTTCTACAGGTTTCTGTTCAACCTCTCTCTCCTCAGCTGGAGTTTTTGAAGCTTCCTCGGTACGCTCCTCTGGTCCGGGTGTGGCAGGCTCTTCCACAAGCCTAGTGTCCAACACATGACTCAAGGGGACCTCAGTGGGTGTGGACATGGGAAGAATGGGCTCACCCTTCTCAGGGACGGATTCCAAGATGGAGGGAGACAGGGGAATCTTCTCATCCTCTGAGCTAGCAACACTGGCATCAGATGGGGCACGTTTATGGCCCTGAAGCAGAGGTGGAAAAATATAACAGAAGTTATGATGTGCTGCCTTATGTATGTTTGATAATTTTTTACAATTTTTTTATAATTATTTTTTATTTTATATTATATTTATATATTGGTATTTTATTTTTATTTGATCCTCAACTGTTTAGTTCTGTGTTTGTGCAACACTGCTCTATGTGCCACAAATTGCTCCTTGGGGACAAATAACGTTTTTGAATTGAATTGAATTGAATGCCGGTGTCTCTGAATGCCAAAAAATAACAACACGAGTGCACTAATGAAATGAGCGGTTACTTTTTGAAACAGAATTAGTAAATGAATTGATTCATGCTAATGTCTAATGTTAATGCCCTAACCCTTTGACTTACTGTGGGGAGAAGCTTCATGTATCACAATATAAGACGTAAAAAGAACCATAGTGGGGCAATATCTATCATGATCATTACATTTTCATTAATGGAACTTTTAGTTCTTCTGTGCTTATATAACATTTCTATACCTTACCAGTAAAAAAAAAAAAAAAAGCTTTACAATTAGCCTTTCATACATCCATTCACACACAAAAGCTACTGATTTTCCTCTTTGATTTTTATTAGTAGATGTTAGAAAGCTATTTCTTATCTGTCAACTTTCATTCTGGGTTCTGGTAAAGTCATGTTTAGCAATTTTCTGATATTTTAAAGACCAAAAAGTTGATAAAATAGAAAACAATTAAATGATAATAAATTATTGTGAGTTTCAGACCCAAACACTATAGAAAACACAATGTTTTTTTAACTATCAGTGCTGATTCTCCTAATTAGAGTACATGTTTACCCACCAGATGTGCCTCTGTGTCTTCCTCCTCCTCCTCCTCTTTCTGCTCCTCTATCTCTTCTGTGACCTCAGCCTTCGCCTCGGCTATAAGCTCCCTCAGTGGCTTGTTGTCTGTCACGCTGGACACAAAGGAATGCTGTGCACAAGAGAAAGAAAAATTTACAATACTACGACATCAAAATGGAACTGAAATGCCAACAGGCACCGCCAAACTCAACATTTTAACTACTGCGGTAAAAGCACTTTAAGATAATTAGGCAGCAAGGACTGGACACCCCACTGACAAATAATCCAACAGTCTGAGATATAAACTGCTCACGGTGGAACAAACAGACCAACACACACTGAACAACGCTAAGTCAATGCAGTAAAAATCAAATCCTGCATCGATTTGTTTCTCTCTCTATCAGGTATGTTCACCTTTCACTCAAAGTACACTTAAAATAAACACACAGATGTGTAAACTGCTTCAAAGCAAAGTCAGATACGACTACAAACACCACACATCACCTCGTGTCAACCTCACCTTTTTCGGCTTAGAAATCTGCTGCACATATTCGATGGCTGGCCTGAGAATATGCAGCTTCTTTGATATCAAAATCTTCATTGGCGGCAGACCACTGTTCTCTATTTTCAAACCCATTGGATCTTTTGCGCCGAACAATCCTCCGTATGCAGCGTTGTACTGTATTTCCTGGGTGTGTGTGTGTGTGGGTGTGTGTATGAATGTGTCCTGCTCTGCCTCTCTGTAAGTAAGTGGCTCTGATTTGGCAGAGCACATTAAACCCTGTGGAAAAAGAAAAGCCTGCTCCACTGACGTCAGCTCAAGCACTGAGGGATGAGCCTCAGCCCTGCCAGGACACACGGTTCAGTACCTGACACAAGCAGCTAAACAGATGTTGTCTAGGATTCTCCTCCTTATGCTGTGAAAGGCAGCTGGTACATGGGTATGGGATGGGGAACGAGGATTACCACTTGATTAAAATGGGGCAGAGGAAATTGATTCATAGAATAGTTGAATAAGGGTTCAGTGTTTGAGTGATACCTGTAGTAGTTGTGTCGGATTCCATCTGCTGTCCACATTCTTGTCCAGACAACGCTTGAGAAAATCACTGAATTCTGGTGACCTAAAGGGTGGAGGAGGTAAAAGATAGATTTAGGTGTGGTCTATTTAAAAATGTATTGATCTACCCATTTAAGAATCTGCATGGCATCAAAATTCACTGACAGGCAGACATGTAAAGATGCCCACTAGAATCATGTGAAACCAATGCAAGGTCATTCAGAACAGTAAACTAAGGCTTCTTGGTCCTGGTCCCTGACTGGACAATACAGTTTCATGCTGTGACTCACCAGCGTGATGGTTGCATCAATGTAGGAGGATCAGACTTGGCTATTTTCAGCAGGACTCTCATTGGGTTCATCTCGTGATTGGGTGGCTCAACTTGCGCCAGCTCAATCAAGGTGACCCCGAGGGACCAGATGTCAGCCTTGTAGTCGTATGGACGGTCCTTGGATGTCTCACACATCACCACCTCAGGAGCCATCCTAGGAGGAAACAAGAGGAGGAGGAGTATATGATGTATTCTGGTAAACAAAAGTAAGAGTAATAGTGCATGATGGTGTACTCAACGTTGTTTTTAGTGGCTATGAAAAAATTTTTTTGCTTTAGATTGCACTCACCAGTAAGGTGTTCCGATAAAAGAGTCTCTCCTCTGCAGTGTTTTGGTGTTTTTGGCAGACACGCCGAAGTCAGCTGAAAGAAATGATACAAGTAAAACCAGAAATTAGCCAGTGAAACAACACTTTCATCTTCTATTATTTAAATGAAGCCACACAAAGCAAATAAGTCCAAAGTGAAAACTGTACTCTTGTCCCAAGTGCATGAAGGGAACAAAAAAAGAAACCAAAGAAAGCATATCCTCTTATAGCAGCCTTCTTATATTTTCAGCATGACATCATGTATTGTTTGTATTGTGTGTACTTCTGTAACGGCTCCGTGTCCCAGCAGGCGGTTACACAGGCACCTCCTGTGTGTGTTATGTCAGACAAAAAGCTTGTTGTGTGCTATTCCAACAACTCTGTTCCATCCACCATTAGTGACTCACACCCCTCTGAGTAACCTACGTAACTTCATCTGCTGAGCATACATGTGTTTGTGTACACACTGAGCAGCAAGAAGAAAACAGTCGCTGTTGTGTAAAAAGGTCACTAAATCACATTATGATGTCGACAATGACCGCGTGATAGGAGGATGTAGCAGCATAAATCACGCTGAAGTGCTTTTACAGCTGTTTGTGAAAGACACACTGCATTATTATAGATGTAGGATCTAGGGTCATGTTTATCACAGTGCAGCACCACTCTCTTTTTTTTAATAACAGTCTGTAAACATCTCTTAAGTCCAGAGGACATGGAGCCCATGGTTTCCAAAAAGAACGTCAATTTTTGTCTGACCACAGAAAATTTTTTTCACTTTGACACAGAGCATTTTAAATAAGTATTGGCCCAGAGAAGACGTTTCTGGATCCTGCTCATGTATGGCTTTAACAGACTGGTGAACCTCTGCCTCTGAGTTTTTCCAGACGTGTTGCTACCGTCAATTTCAAAGTTAAATTGCCATTTTCAGCAATTCAAAAGGTGCCATTAGTAAAATACATTTAGACTAAGTCAAAATGATCATGTGAGTGTTACTATCTAGCCTGAGAAATGGTCTATTTTGTGTTGTTAACAGTAATGGTAATAGTAATAGGTGAGAGCCCTTACCCAGCTTGACATCACCGTCCAGTGTGAGGAGGATGTTGCCGGCCTTTAGGTCTCTGTGGATGATTTTGTTGTCATGGAGGTAGACAAGGGCCTGCAGGGTCTGCTTACACACCACTCTGATCTGAGGCTCTGTCAGGGCTCTCTCCAGTTCTTTACGAGTGGGGGGCAAAGGTCATACAAAAACTGATTAAAAATGATTAGCATTCTTCATTCTGGAATACACTAAAGCAACCTGAGGGCAAAGCTACAGTACATTCACTGTACTGTGAATGAAGGAAGTGGTCTACATGTCTTATTCTGCAGTTTTTGTTATAACCTATGTTAAAGAAAAAAAATGCTGACTCACCAAGCATGATGGCATCCACAGCCCCTCCTGCACAGAACTCGATGAGGATCTGCCAACATGTAGCAAAAAAAATATGTATTTGTACTTGTACATGTATTTTCCCAACATTTGCAACACAGGTATTTGTTTATGTAACAAAATGCGCGTCACATAAAAATGTCCTCCGTACAGATTTATTATTTAGAGACCTAGAGTAGTGAGCTTTGCTACAATGTGCATTTGAATGAGGGGTTATTTCAGGCTGTTTGTGATGCACTCACACAGCAACTCAACCTGGTGACATCTAAAATCTATTGTGAGGGTCTGGAAAGTTCTCAGGTTCAGAGATCAACACTTGCCTCCACATATTTGGGCTGCAGGAACATTCCCTCTGTACATACACACTCAAACTGCCTCATCATCATCATCATCATGACTAAGGCAGTTTGAGAATAGAACTCAAACCAGCCTGCGTGAATGAAACACTCTGAGCCCTTAAAGATATTTAGGAGCTTTCAGTATGGCTCCTGGCTTAAGAGGATTGGCCCAGTTGGGGCCAGATTGTGAAAAGGGTTTCACACAGCTGCTAACTAGCTTGCAAGCTATACTGCCAGACCTTAGACCTTATTCTTTAAATAGCATTAGCACATCTATGGTGAGCCTCTTCACAAAGGCAGGGGGTGTATGTGGTCGTGGAGTAGCTTTCAGATTGTCTTTGTCTTACAGCATGATGCAAACTGACTATGACATACACAGAGATGCTGAGACAAGATTTGCCCAAATGTCACACACGGGAAAGAGGAAGCAAAGCACTTCTGCAGTTTTGTAACAACTGAGAAACTAATTGTGGTTGATCCGTTTGTTTAGGCCTGAGGTTTTGTTAGCGATTTGCTCTGTATTTAAAAAATAACTCTTGCATGAACCCATTTCCTTCAAAATACATTATTCACCGAGGTATGGTGCATTCCACGGTTCAGCGGAGCTTCTCAAAACTGTTCCACTTCCAGCAACAAAGCTGTTACAATACGCACAATTCAACAAATCTTGGGACAGTCTTAGCTATACAATATGCACACCATTCCAGTGTTTCTCTGTAGGCGTGCTGTTGTTTTAGTGGCTCTGCTGTTGTACAATGGCCCCCACAGTGATAGCACAGTTTTTCAGAGTGGCAGCAGGCGGAGAGGAACCACGGGCCAGGGTTGCGGCTTCCTCTCCCGCTTGTTTATTTGACACACACAGACACACACACACACACACAGACACACACACACACACACAAGTATGCAGCCACATATTTTCTAACCCATTCATGTGGCACAGAGAGGGAGGATGTGAGACTGTATATGATCTCACCTAAAAGTTCGATGTGGGGAAGCATGAAAAAATACCATCTAAATCACGGTAACCACAACCTGAAAACATAGCATATGTTGTGTAAATGAAAAATGTCAGCGGGTGGCAATAATAATTTGCAGTTAGAAACTAGGTCACCTTTCAGACCCTCGTGGGATTATGTGGAATGAAGTCTTTCATGTCTAGGAGGAAATGCCCTCAACACTTTCGCCTCTTTGCATGAACAGGTGCCACAGAGCCACAAGATAAGAATCAACAGACAACCTCTACTGGGCTGTGACCATTGTTCAGAGTACAATGGGGAAGGAAAAGGGCCGAGCTTGATGAAATGCAGTGAAATTAAATTCTCAGGTAGTCATGACTGCTGACTGTCTTTATACAGTAGACGCTTGTGTAGTGACTCACGAGTTGAGGCATTGAACTTGATAACTGTGACTGATCATGTTACATGATGTGCTCAGCCACTCTGCATGTGCTATTTTGTTTGCACAGTTAAATATTCTAGTGTATGAAAATTAAGAGAAAACTCCTGAATTATTGGCTCAAACTATCTGAATCACTGGGGGGCCTGGGTTTGACCTATACATACTCACACACATTTACTCCAGGACCAAGCAAAAAAGCACAGAGACACAAAGTGCATCTACACTGCATGTCTGATTAGTATTTACAAGATCCAACTGCTCCAATGGTGGGAAGTACACTGACATTTCAGACTTCATGTGCAAAGGAAAAAAATCTGGTAGTTTTCAAAGATAAACTATGACCAAATAAACAAATTTTAGTTTGGAGTAAGTTTAGACTACAATGGAAAACAAGAATGAGCTTGCTTAAGTCAAAAGCTGGATGGATTATCAACTGGTATGATGATTAACATCTTGAAAAGCTGCCTGTTTCTGCTGCTCAAGGGAACTTTGCCCTTAAAATTTGATAAGAATACTACTGCAGGAAATTAACTTGCATATATTGCAAAAGCCTTGCAATAACAGTCAAGTGATGCAATATAGACGTATTGGTAAAAACAGTGGGAACACATGCTGAGTACATATTTTATCAGATAAATTCAGTATTTGTTCATGATGTCATGGTGTTATAACATCATTATCCTAATATCAAGCTTGATCTAATTTGCATTTTGAAAGGAAGTGTTTCAAAATCAAATTGCCATATTAGGTCCATGTCCTGGGTGGAAATACTAACGACACACTAATGACACTGACTCCAGGGTAGAGAATAGATTGTGCCATATATTTCTGTCCAATCCTGACCTGAACCTGAGATTGTGGTGGATGAACCTGACAAACATATTTGTATGTCCAAACTTGGCCCAAGCCTGATGTATTTAAGTTTTTAGTACGGTTTAGTTTGTACTCCATACATCACTAAAGATAAAAATTAGTAATGCTGGATGTTTTAATCCTGGATAAAGTTATCACGTTGTATCAGTTTATTGACTCCACTTGAGAAGTGTAGTTATTTAATCATCTGAGATGGTATGAGTTCTCATGGTTATTGACTAGACAATATATATCAGGACTTGAAACAATGATCAGCAGGTTTAACACTGGATACATTAAAATGATGACCCCCACTGTGGAGGTAATAATAGGGTGGGGCTTATCCTCTAAGCTGCAGGCAGGAGGCAACTTTATTTCAGACCATGCATGGTTACAATTTTGCAAACCTGCTCCTGCACTGATCAGAAATTGAAATCCATACGATCCAACCAGTTAATGTAAGACCCACAACTTGACTATAGTTAAACACATACACAGCTATACACTGGGGGACAGCAGTCAGCAGGGCCACTATGGCTATGATCGATCATGGCTATGATTACCTACTTTAAAACTCATCCATGTTGCAGGTTGTTAAAAGTAGAACTTGCTGGATGACTTGTCTGATGAGCAAAACACTATTGCAACTCCAGTTGGTTATGCAATGGAAAGCGTGAGAAAAAATCAATTTTGTACTAATCATCTGTCCACTGTCAGTACTCATGAAGAACAGGAGCTCCTAGCCTCTACTCACCCAGAGTTTGCTGTCGTAATAGAAAGCATCTAGAAGCTTGACAATGTTTTGATGGTCACAGGAGGCCAGGATGTCGATCTCCACCATGTAGTCTTCCAGCTCCTCTTCAGTCTTTGTGTCAATAACTTTGGCTGCAGCTAGGACACCTGTCTGTTTGTTCTGAGCCTGCAGAGAGAGAATGTATTATATTGTAATCCCATCCATTTCTCTTTTTACTGCTCTAGATAAACACACATACTGTTTTCAAGATTCATAGAGGCCAAACTTGGTTTATGTTGGACTTAAAGATATCTTGACCTCAGACCTGTGACAAACATCTCACAATGCCACTAAGACTATCTAAAAACAACAAAGAGCACTCTGAGCTGCTGTATGTCCTGGTAAGTCAGAATAGGAGACATGTTTTGTCAAAGTGGAAATTTCTCCTGTTTGTTTTGGCCTGTCTGCAGGCAGGATGTGCTCAATGAAGCTGCTGCTGTTATAAGAGATGCAGCCACTTCCTCGTGATCTCCCTGCGTTCTGAGGTCAGCCACAGACACAAAATAAAACATATATATGTACAGTCTACTCCATAGAAGTTTAGAGCTTGTGTTCCACTATAAATCAATACAGTGTGGGTGGACCAGTGCAACAGAGCATGACAACTGGTAAGGCCTAAAGCCCAGACATATAAACATAACACTGCAATTTATTATTTCTAAATGTCCTTTGGTTTGACCAGAGGGTGCTGCTTGCAGTAGCACAAGCATTAACTCACTCCGTGCAATAATGACGCTAAAGAGTTCATCTTTTTTTCATTTTGCTAAATAGTAGGCCCAGCTCACATGGGCCTTGTTGGTGAAACACTGGGAAACTGACTGAATCATTGTGCAAGGAGATTAGGCTTAATGTAATTGTGATAAATTAAATCTAAGGTAAGCCAGCAATTTTAAAGTGTCCAAAAATAGCCTCTGGCAAGAAAGGACAAAACAAAGCCACTAGTGTTAAGAGTTAGGGGTAGAGCCCTCCTGGGTGATAACATTTACTGTCACTCAAGCAAATGAAGCTTATGGCTCCAGTTATGCATTAGGGTGAGACTAAACAATGACACTATTAATACACACATGACGACAGGGAATTAGTTTGATGCTGGATCAGCATTCAGAAAATGTTATGGGGCAATTATTTGGCTGACTTGTTTTCTTAAACTATACTGTGTCATGTTGATGTACGTGTGCATGATAATGAAACATCTGAGAGGTTAGATCAGAGCCATCTCTACATGCATACAGTTAAGGCAACGTAAATACTGATCAGCTTTGTTTCCCAGACATCAGCTGTGAAGAGGTCAGTGTATAAAGTCGTTTTTTTGGTAGGTCTGATGACATTTGGCTGTGTGTCACATGAAAACAAACTGCACACAGACAGGGTTGAACAAACATGTTGAGCAACTGTGAAGAATCAGTCATATTTGACACCACCTCTGTCAAAGGGCTGCTGTATTGGTTTGGAGATGGTGGGTGGGTCAAAGCAATACAAGACTGTGGAGACACTGCTGGCATCAGAAAGGGGAATTGTTGGGAATGGATGGGATACAAAACACTCCTTAAAGAAACACATGAGGAGATATTACCTACCCTGAACACTTTTCCAAAGGCTCCATCTCCCAGTTCACCAACTATGTCCCATATTTCCTCTGGATTTTCATCTCTTCGCACATGTTCATACTGCTTCTTCCTCTTCTCAGACCCCAATTTAAATATTTTACGGAAATTAAAAAATGACATGCTGACTCCTGGAACATTCAATTAAAAATAAAAAGTTCACGAAGCAGTTCACTTTAAAACGCAAACCTAGTGTCGTAGTTTCCTTCAATAGTTGGCTTTAGTGTCCTTACAAATCCCCGTGTGACAACACACAATGTAACGTTAGCTTTCATGAGAGTAGGGATCAAAACCTAGCTTAGCCTTTGACACCGTTTTGACCAGTCCAGAGAGTACGTTACCTCTTTCACACGTCATGGGTCATTGTTAACACCTCAAATAACAATTAAAGATCAACATAAACGTGTTCTATCATGTAAAATCTAGCTAAACAGGACTTTATTGTGATGCAAAGTAGTACGGGAAAGTCGCCGTTGTTCCAACTCCCGAGCCGCTGGCCCGACAACCCTGTGGGGCTCTTTCCTCAACCAAAACGGAAAAAAAGGAGAAGTAAAGGGTCCTTACAAATAGTTGTACTCCTCAGAATTATTCATTAGTTTCCTTGAGGGTAAAAACGGGTACAGTTAGTCCGTATCCTAGCGTACAGTAAAGCGACAGAGGCAGTCATCTTTCCCTTGCTGTGGGACGGTTTAGTAATCTAGCGGATTTAGCGTCTGGGCGCGTTCACGGGTGCGCGCGGCAGCAGCTCTTTCTCTTCATGCTCCTCGTGTTTGACCCCGCGGGATAATTTCAATGTTCTGCTGCCCTCGTCTGTACGGCAGAACAAACACAGATGATGCCGGGGGGTTCACATTGTCCACCACGGTTCTGCTGTAGATTTTCACGTAGAAAAGGCGTCGGGGCGCACTTTACACCATGCTCGTTGTTGGAATACTGCATCTACCGGTCACCATTGCCTCAACATAAAACAAAACAATCAGGGTCCTTTGTGTCTGCGGAACTACATGTCCCATGCACCTTTGCGAAGCACAGACGCGCTGGACAAAAATAAAAAGCCAATAAAACTTTTTGACACAGAAACATATTCTATTGAGCAACTGTATCTCTAACGTGGTTATTCTTTTTAACAAAGCAAACGAAAACAAATAACTATTTAAAATGAGTTAACAACGCGTCACGTGACTGATATTTGGTTTCTTCTCCACTTCAGCTAGCTTAGCAACTTTCTCGTCAATGACCGCTAACCTTAAGGGGAAAAGCACACGGACAAGAAAAGGGAAAAATAATCTGCTTTTACTTTCATGATGAGATGCAAGCAGCTACGATGGATCCAGCGGAGGAGCTCCCCTCCTTACTGTGGGGACTTGACCCGATGTTTTCTGCCTTCGCCAGGCTGTATGTCAGAGACATCCTGCAGATGACAGAGTCCACACAGGTGCCAGGTAGCAGCGTTAGTAAACACACAAGTTACACAAACACACACGGGCTTTACTTTTGGGCATCTACAGCTCTGAATATTTGTTTTTGTCCAATAGCAAATTTAACGTGAATAATAACGCTACTAAACTAGCTAACTACTAACTTACCAAGGTGGCGGCAAACAAATACGAATGACGTTATTGTAAATTTACTGTTAGCTACGTTAGCTGGTTAGCGTTAAGTTTAGGCTCTGACCTGTTTGTTTTAGATAATTTGCCAACTTTAAAGCAATAACAAAGTTAAACTTCCATACTTCCGTTACACATATTCAACAGCTGACTACATTTTTGTCTGTGACTAATGCTCGACATCTTTAATAACTATAATAACTGGTGTTTTTGACATGTTTATATTCTGCGTAAACCCTCTTCTCAAAGGTATTTACTTCTACAATTCACACCCAGTCTACAAAGTTGATGTTCTTGGGACAGTAGTTTACAGAAGAGAAAGAGACGACTTCTTCTGTTATGGAGGTAATCCTGCTGTGTGAAACAAAGTTATTATGTTAGCTGATAGGTCAGTTTACAGATACAAATCAGTGTGATTAAAGCATTGAATATTTCAACATGTAAAAGTGTCTTTGACTTCCCCACCTCACCAGCTAAACAGTCTTTGTCTGATCTTGTGTTTTCATCTGTTCCCAGTGGATGATGGTACCGGTGTTATAAACTGCCTGTGTTGGAAAAATGAGCTGATGAAAGAGGAGGAGGATCTTGGTGAGTGTAAGTTTGAACGTGCTTTAATGTCAGTTTTTGGTTGTGTGTGTATTGGACAAATATTGTGTAATTCATTCATGGCTCCTACATTCAGTGTTGTCTGATTATATGTTAAACTCTGTGTTGCGCCAGAAGATGCTGAACTATGCAGACTTTTCCAAATCGCTCCACAAATTAAAAAAACAAAGATCATGTGTGCACTGATAGAACCTAACATGAACCACAGTTACATTACTGTTTTTCTCTGTACTCCACCACAATGGATTTACATTTGGCTTAAATAAAGGTGTTTGCCAAAAATGTTGGATGAACCATATTTGAATTAGAACAGTTTTTATACACAGACACCTTAGTTCAGGGGCTCAAAAGTAATTGGAGTATTGGCTACTTATTTGTTCTGTTTCTAGTTGTGCTGTTCTATCTTTAGTTTATTTACAAGTAAGTATGTTTGTGTATATTCATACTACAAGGAATAATCATGAAAATGATGTAGTGCGTACATATACTTTCATTTACTTAAGGCTATATTAGCTGATCTATTTTACCACTTAAACAGAAAAGTCAACATTGGACATTTTTGAAGTAAAACTGCCGAAGTTAACCTGTTGGCAGGAAAAAAGGTGAGGGTATGATGTCATTAGGAGGAGTCTGTGAGAGTATGATGTCATTTGGAGGAATTTGTGAGGGTATGATGTCATTTGGAGGAGTTTGTGAGGGTGGTATGTCATTTGAAAGAGTTTGTGAGGACTGTATGTTATTTTGAGGAGTTTGTGAGGGTATGATGTCATTTGGAGGATTTTGTGAGGACTGTATGTTATTTTGAGGAGTTTGTGACGGTATGATGTCATTTGGAGGAGTTTTTCAGTTCAGGTGATGTTATTTGGAGGAGCAGGTTGACAAAGGCGACAATATCTGAAAGAGTTTTCACTAGATATTTAGATGTTTTAATAGATGAAAGGCAGAGGAAGATCTATTACCATTCAAATGCATCTACCATATTTAAAAATATAAATTAAATTAAAATTTATTTAACACTTTTATATATTATTTTTCTACTTTTAAAAATCCAATTTCTTAAAACAATTAAATTTTCAAATGTGCTTCAAAAATACATGTCTATAAATGTATTCATTACCACAAGACATTCTGGATTATTTTATCATCTGCAGCAAGGGGAAAGCACAGTGATGCTCATGGAAGCTTCAACCCAGTCACTGAGCTAAAGAAGCTGAGACAGGCCCAGCAGAACCTCTGCCGCCTAGAGATCGGAGAGGTGCTCCGAGTAAGAGGGCCAGTGAAGACATCGAGGCAGCAGAGAGAAATCATGGCCTCCACCTACTGTGAGTGTGGAGGGCTTTCTTGTGACTCCCTCTTTTAAGTGCACACCCAAAATACAGCATCAACTTTTACTTTATTTTATCAATCTGATACTTGACCAGAGAATGATATCATGCATTAGCTCTCATTCTCGCACACATACACACCACACATATGAGTATACGCCACCTCAGTCCTCTACCCATTCATCATGCCTGTGTATATGTGTTCCCAGATAAAGTGAACGACCCAGTGATGACGGCCCAGATAGCGTGGATGATGGAGGTTCCTCAGCTCTACAGAGAGTGCTACGACAAACCACTCCAGCTGCAGCCCAGCACGACGGGGTACAAACATCCATCCCTAACACAGATTATATCACAGTTTAATCGAGATAAGTCATATTAGGTATTTAAAATAATCTGAGGCTGCAGTGAGTTGATATGGCTAATGTGGTAGCAAAGTGGAACCATGGAGCATCTTTATCTTTGTGTATTCTGGTGACATAAAATTATTAATGCAGCAGGTATGTTGGTGCTGCTTAATGCCACACAGTGCTCACCATCAATCACTTACTAACTTTGGCTGTCTAACATTACGTGCTGAGAAGGTCACATACAGCATATTGTAGAGCTCTTGTTTTGAGAATAGCTGCACGGTTCACCTGGAACTTAGCTTGATGAGCAGTGAAGCAGAACCAGAACAGTAAAGTTTCACCTTTAATATGAAATATACAGTAGCTTTAAGGGAAAGACTAAGGTGTTATTTTTGTCTGATTTTCAGCGACTCGACCGTCAGTACCTTAAGCAAGGCAACAAATATTATCAAAGATTTGTTCAAGCAGAAGTCGGTGACCAGGTTCAGACCCTATGATGTCCAGGACCTGCTGCAGCCTCTTATCTGCAGCCTGCCTCAAACAGCATCTGAAGCTGCATCTGAAGACCGGGTACGCCTAAATAATAATAATTTCTTCTGAGGGTTTGCGAGTAGATGAAACACTTAAGTTTCAGTACTTAATACTTCAATACAGTTGCAGTTTTTAAACATATTGAACATTTTTTGGCAGCAGAAATGAGTATATGCATCTAAAATTGCAGATGCACATGGGAATCCTGTGGAATTAAAGGTTGGGGATTTCTCTGTAGAGCTCCTCTCCTCACCTCATTGCTTTCTGTATCTCGCCCCTCTGTTGCTGGTTAGGAGCCTGTGGCCGGTCCGTCTGCCTGCCATCAGCTGCGCCAGCTACTGAAGAAAGTCCTGAACATTTTACAGGATGAAGGTGTCATATACCGCAAGGTCAAGTCCCAGGATGAAGTCTATCATGTAAGAACCGTCAGAATCAAGTCTTCCTGCCTCTCTGTGAGGATTTCTTACCGTGTGATTCTGTTCCTCCTGCCTAGGTGACTACACAGGATAAAGATCTGCTCCTAGCTGTTAAAGATATTATCAGAGAAGACTCAAAACGAGAGAAGTGTAAGTAAAAATGAGAGTTTTGAATGGACTGTAGTTTTAGGTATTGACTAGGTGACAGTGTGTTGAGTACAGCAGTAATTACTATTCAGCTGAAATCATTATGAATGAAAGAGATCACATTAGCACATTCATTTCACCTCATTTCGTCAGTATTTCTTGTTAATGACTTTTAAAGTTAGCAGCTTCATTTTCAACACCCTTTTCACATTTCTAACACCTTATTTATGATTTGGCTTCCAAAATGAGATATTTGTGCTGTTACAGTGTAAATCCTAAATATGGAAATACACCCATAAACATCCCTCCTCTCAAGTGTTATTTCTAAGACACTCACATAACCTTGGCTTGCGTTGTCACATTACTATACGTGTGTGCTGACAGTTTTTTTTCCTCCTGTGCCTGTAGACACAGAGAAGGGCTGCCACATCCTGCACATCCTGTCCGCAGCCAGGCAGCGACACAGCCTCAACGTGAGCAAAGCAGCTTTGGAGCTGGTCCTCAAATCGCTGGAGTGCAGCAGTGACATTGTCAGCACCAGTGACAACCATTACACTGTGTTTTAACTCCATTACTGTGTATTCTCTGAGTGCTTATAGCTGCAAGATGTGAAGGACTTTTTGTGATTGAGGAAATCATGTCATTTTGTGTTCTCATACTCATCATGATCATTACAGGAAATATGTAATTAAAAAAAAATACAATATTTTGTCACTGTGTGTAAGCATGCTGAGCTTAAAGGGCAACTTAACCACTTTTCAACTTGCTTTCTGTGGTTCTAGTCTAGAGTATATGTGTGTGAATGTTATTAAACCTCCCTCTGGCTTCTTTCTATTAAAATACATCTCTGCCTCCAGTTGAAAACTTTTCCAGGTGACATCCAGATAGTTTGATGTCTTGTTTTATACTTAATAAATAGTAAAATTATTTATTGTCAACCATTACTTTTGTTGATGAGTATTATTATTTTTATGTACGTGTAACCAGGTAAAAAAACTGTCAAAGGGGCTCGAGGGAAAAGATGAGCTTCTGGTCCCCCCGTTGGCCATGACATAACATGACACATCACTGTCAAGGCCTTAACATCAATACTCTCTTTATTAAATCTCCATTCAGCTGGTCAGGAAGAAAACTACACAAGATCAATATGTCACAGTACTAATATTATTTATTATAACTGTGTCACCATCATGTGAAAGGGCAGTGATAAACATGTAAGAGACCCGTACACACTATGTGTGACCATGACATTTTCTCTGTTCATCTTGTACCATACAGTTTATGATACATGTATCTCAAGATATACAGCCCTATCACAAACCTCCAGCATGTCGAGTGTGTGCATGTACACATACAAGTGCATCATGATAATACATTTACATTATAGGCTGATGATTTAGTTCAACCCTGGTAACCTTGACGATGTCACCAGTGGTTATTCTCCCAAGCATAAGTGCAACATGTTTGTCGGGTTTGGGTCTGGATCAGACAGCAATATGTGTCTGGATCCATAGTCTAGAATAGACTTCCCCTCAATGAATAACCTCAATAGTGTGAGATAATTACCCCCAAAGTGCTTTCTGTTATATTTCATATTAATCAATTAAATCAGTTGCATTTATGGGGAGCTGGGGGCCTTAGAGCCCCCCCTCTTTTCCTAGTTGGTAATCCAACCTTGCAAATTAAGATTTTTCATTTTCAGTCAAAGAAACTGACACACACTAACCCTGGAGCTTTGAGGGCCCCTGGAGTCCTGAGGCCCCTGGAGCAGCTGCACAGTTGGACTCCCAGCTTTGGCTTCATGTTTGTAATACAACCATTAATATCCAAGTGGGTTTTCATTAATGACTGAAAACACTGAGTCGGTCTCAGTGTTGATCTGAAAACTGAACTGTCTGATTTAAGGAACTACTTTAAAAAAAGGACAAATGAAGACTAATGGTTTTCTCCATCTTGCTTGTGCCGCTGCGTGCACAGGGGGGCAGTGTTTGGTTGCTAATTGGCTCTTTCATTGAGAGCAGGCTGCTGCTGATTGGTCGCCTGTGGAACATCTGTATCCATAGTTCCAGTTGTTTTTGTGTCTCCGGCCAGAAAGCTGCTCATGACTCAGAGTATTAATGAAGTGATTATAGATGTAGCTTTATTCTTATCGACACCACAGAACAGAAATCGCTTTACATTTCTGGTAGAATTTCCTACCTACAGTTTTCTTTGGTGTCAAGATCCTCTTATGTTATATTAATCAAGGAGGAAAAGTTGAAATGAATGAGCGAACTGATTAACTAAGTAAAGACGGAGATCATTGGTTGCTCCATAATTATGTCACCCAACAACGCGATTCCTGTGGAGCGGAAGGCAAAGCCGAATCATTTCTTCTTGATCGCTGGATGTGTGTGAAGCCCATCCCACCCCGGTTCCCTAAATCCGCCGTGCCCGCTGTAGCGCAGGAGCCCGTTTGGCGCTGGATTTGCCGGCTCCCGGTTGCCTTTTGAGCCAGCCGCTGTAACCTCCAGGTATGCGGATGCCCCCCTTTTGTCGTCACCGCAGCTGACACAAAGGAACTCGCTTCACTTTTCTTTCTATTTTTTTTTTTTTAAGGTGACCGCCTTCATCGGCGTTAAGTCCGCCGCTGCACGGGCGTCTCATGCGGCGTTCAAAGCGCTGCGCCGCGTTTCACCGACACCGATCTTAAATGGACTATCGATAAGTTTCTAATCAGATTGACGGTTCGCTCGGCTCGGCGGGAGGGAAGTCCGAGCTACCAGACGCTGGCCGCGGAGCGAGCTGAGTCCCTCCGATGGACCTGGATCTGAATCGTTAACAACTGTGAGATGACAACCGCGATGGATGCTGTGATTTCTCTCTAGCTCGTCTGGGTGCCCGCCTGTCGCTTTTATGCAGAGCCTTTGCAGGGTCAAGATGCAGTTTCGGACTGTGCTGGACGTGAAAGTGGTGGACGTGGAGAAGAGGCGCAATCCCTCCAAGCACTACGTGAGTTGACTGCCTCGTCTTCTTCCATGTCACCTTATTCCCACCTTGTCCCATTCAGATGTGTCAGCTCAGCATATGTGTGTGTGTGTGTGTGTGTGTGGGGGGGGGGGGGCTGTACACTGTCACAGCAAGACACCTGAACGCACCTCAGTAGTCCACTAAATGTAGCCTATAGCTGTTATGAAGACCACAGCTTTTAGTACAGTAAGATCAGTGTGTAGCTAGACTTGTGTTCAGCAACCGTCACCCACGCTATCCCAACACACATAGTTCTTCATTATCACTGAGCTGTCATATCTGGGTCTCACCAAATAACCAGTCAGTAACCTGGCAGTGCAGCTTGTTAACACGCAGGTTCTACATGTGATCAGATCACTGTAGACATTATATTCTCACCTAGTGATCAACGCAAGTCGACCTATCTGCAGCCATATGTTGTTGGATTGTGAGATGGAAGCTAAACTTCCACAGTGAAACTTCAGTTCTAACCTCACAGTGATTCTGTATAGTAGATCATTTCATAAAACAGTATGTCACAGACAGAGCCATGATTTTCTATCTGATAACAGATATTCTCATAGTCATCACTTCTAAATGTCTGAAATTGTCTGCTTCCTCCACTAGTTTACTAATTAACTATTACTGTGTTATTAACTATTAACTCACTATTAAATATGTTCTGTGTATAAAATCATCACCTGTGATTTATTTTTCACGTCAAATTAAATGACGATCACATTGTGTGTGAAATGATAGATCAAAATATTTACCTGGCCCAGAGTTGACAATATAATCACCTTAAGTAATTAAATAAGTCACCTTCTTCTTCTTTTAACGTCTCTAGTGTGGAGCTTTTGATCATATCACACTGTCTTCATCAGTAAGAGATTCAAAGCTGAGATTTCAGATCATTGTTGATCTTGTAATCAAGTTTAAAAGGGGTCCAACTTAATCTGGTGTCTTATTTTGTGGTTTTACACTCATAATTGTAGTTAGTTAACATTGGAGACATTTTGGACAACATTCCTCACCTAGAAGCTTCAGCTTTTTTTTTTTTACCGCCTGTGGCCTTTTTCGTCTATACCACACTTGTTTTGAGCGCAAGTCTGCGCAGGAGCCGTGCACTCTGTGGCCCCTGTTCAGATCCTATTTTGAGCTTGTAAACATATCATAATAAATGACTATGATCTTGCTCGTACGCAGTTACAGTGCTGCAGACCCCGGGGCCTAATGATATGTGGACACAATTATTTCTCCTTTTGAAAAGCAGAATTCGCACGACAGCCACCATGTGTCCCATCATCAGACACACTGCACTCTGTTTGACTAGACATTAAAATCTGTTCTTCATTTTACATGTAAAAAAATCCTCATCCAGAACACTGTACTCTAACATAGCACTGTACTATGAGGGTATACTGTACAGTATATTTTTAACATGAGGTTGCCCCAGTGAAACTGATCTCTGAAAACTCACACAGTTGAAGCAGCACTGTACAGGGCCCTGGAGCAAAAATGAGCTGCAGGCCCCCCCTTGACACCCCCCATCCCAACCCTCCCCCCTTTCTTGCCTCTCTATGTGCATTGTGCCTTCAAGTACCCATCAAATCCAGCACACACAGCAGACTCCACATGGCAGCTTAATTATAGTTTGCCTGGAGAGCTGGAAACCAACCGCTACGCTCATGCTGCCCCCGTGTTTTCTGTGCCAATTAGTTTGTGTTTTGTTTGATTAAACACAAACTTATTTACGCACCAGGTAAGAACGACATCACAGTTGTTGACGCAGCTATAAAGATATGATGCAAGACGTTTAGTTGTCTATATTCCCAAACAAATAGGGATATATTGGCATGTAGATGATTTATCATTAATTGTTAAAAAGATACAATATTATTTCTTATTGTTATTCATGAGGTTTTACTGAGTCCTATTTGAAGTCATTATTCCCTAAATCAGCATTTGAAGCTTTTGAAGCTAATATGTACGATATGCTAAAGGGAGCGTAAAACCTAATGCTAACAGATGTTAGCATTAAAAACCAAAGCAGGATAAACAGCTAGCATGGCTCCATCCGTACACCTGCTATCACCTGTTCGCTTATGTTATTTTCACTTTTCAGTTAACATAAAAAAAAATAAATTGTCACATTGTGGTTTTACATCTTGTCTTTTGGACAGAGCCAGTCTAGGTGTTTCCTCATTTCCATGCTAGTTTGCAAAAAAAGTGTAAGCTAAGCTAAAAGAACAAAACATACAAGCTAAGCTAGTTGCTGCTTGCCTCTGGTTCCATGTTTAACACACAAATGCGAGAATGGTATAAATATTCTCGTGCCACCTTTAAGAAATGTGCATAAATGTAAATCTCAGAATGTCAACCTATTCCTTGAAAACACACATACTGAAAAGAAATAATTGTGCTAATGAAGCTAATCTGATAAAATATGATAACATGCAAGATTCTCCCATGCTTAGAGACAAGTCTTTACAGTGATTTATAGGCTATTGTTATAGGGATTTAATGCCACTTGTATTGCTTCCACATAACAGTTGAGCATTGTAATATGAATCTCTCATATTACAGGCCTATATGTACAGTTAAAGTGTAACAAACCTCTGTCAGAGCAGAGCAGTGCTATGTTTTGGACTCTTTCTGTCTCACCATGCCCGTGTGGCCTAGTTTCCCTAGCTACCCTGTCTCATGAGACAAGAGTCAGTGTGAGAAGAAAACAGAGGAAGAGAGGGAGGGGAGCCGGGGAGAGAGAAAACGAGAGAGAGGCACAATCTGTGGCACCCATTGAATGTCATTTGTAATGTTTGTGAAACCAGCTGGAAATGCTTATCCTGTGGAGAGGGAGGAAGGAGGGAGGGAGGGTGAAACCTGGGGCTTTGTCAAAGGCAAGTGCTCGTCCGACCGTAGGGGAAGCTGGACCGGCGAGTCGCAAACACGCACACAAACACACACATACACATTGTCCTCGTGTGACCAGTGTGCGTTTGCAGGAGGAGGTGATAAAAGAGAAAGTAAGGTTGGGCACGGCTATGTTTACTTTAAGCTTCTGTTTCCAATACAAGTCCCAGTCCCATAACATTTCATTTTCTACAGACTCCTGTGCTGTGCAAAGGCCCAGACTGGAAGACGGTGTTGTTATTTGGCTCCATAAAACATCTCTTCAGAGAGCTGTTCCCCACTCAAATATTTATTGGCCTATCAAACACAGAGTGATATCTCAGTGAAAAGGGTCCCTGTTTTCAGATGCACACCCCTAACTGGGAAGACACAGGTTTATTTATGAGACTGGACTTTTTTTTTTGTTTGGGAGAGTAAGACTTTTAGCTGGAGGTGCTCAAGGCCTTTATGTGTGTATGTGTGTGTGTGGGAAGCTGAAAAAGAAGAGTGTGAATCAGGGGCTTTGCTGACGTCTGTTTATAAAGTTAATGTGCTAGATGCTCAGTTTGCAGAGCCCGAACTCTGACACTCATGCTGACAAGAGTGTGCGTCCGGGTTGCATGCCCCGACATGAGTGTCAGACAAAAGCAGCGGATGTTGCCATCCTCGCACCATTATTACCAGGACCTCACACGCGTGCATTACTCGGGGTGCGGTTTTCGTTCACGCAATACCAGATGTTGTTTGTGATTGTGGAACATTTTATTTGTCTCCTTGCAGAAGTCTTTAATGCATGACAACAGCTCTCCTCCTCCTTTGTCTATGCTCAGAGTAAAAGCACACGTCAAGGTGCTTGAACATGGCCTCCAGTCGCCTCACGCTCTTCTCAACAGCATTACTTATGGCAGAAATACAGAAAGCTTAGTGGATGCATGTGTGGGCATCATGTGTGGCCTTGGCTTTGTTTTCATATAAAAATTATGGTTCTCATATCTCTATATGTGTTGACAAGACGTTTTAGTCTGGCCTGTTGTGTGATTTTGTGCGAGCGGGAGTAGAGATAGAGGACAAAGAGAGAAATTGGAAGAAAAAAGGGGTTGTCTTGCTCGCAGCTCTCGTTATGAGATGATTAGATAGTCAGGGAAATTGGCTAAAAACTTATTAGAATCAGACTGGCTTGATAAGCACGGCAAGATTCTAGTCGACCGAAGCACTTTAGGATGATTTAGTAGAAATAGTTGATGCAGTTAATAATGTATACACTAGAAAGTACAGTACTAGTAAAAATATTTACACAACTTAAAGGAATACTCCTGTTATTTAGTATAGTCTTGCATAAAGTTAAGACAAATAAAAAAGAATGGTCACATTGTGTGCAGGATGAATGAAGCAGTTCAGTTTTATTTTTTGGGGGTAAAATAATATAATTGTTTCAGTATTATTCCTTGCAAACATGCTATATATAATAGTAAGAATACCAACCAACAGTGTGTGTAACATTCAAGCCTTCAGGCAGCATTGCATGAGAAACTGTCATGCAGCTATACATCATGCATCATGCATCACAGCTGCATGAGTTCGGTAGTACGTCTGTGTTCTCTTGCCAACAAGGACATTTTCACTATGGCTACGAGATCACTATGCTTCCCATAGGGCTGTGCAGTATAACGGTATACGTGTTTATACCAATATATTTTACACGCGGTATAGAATTTTGTAATATTGTTTATACCAGGTCACATTTAGATCTTTATAACAGAGAGCAGAGTCTGTCACCAGGCTCTCTCTCACACACCTACACCTGCCCCCCCCTCCCACTGAGCATGGGGCCACAGCCAGTCGCGGCTCTATTATGGTTCAAGTCAGCAGCGTAGAACACAGGCTCTGATTGACAGTGAAAAGAACGATGATCTGGTTGGTAAAAAAAAACAGCGGTTCAATAGTTTAAGGTGGTTCAGATTTCCAGCTGAAAAATGTATGAAAAATGTATGTTATGTTATTACAGTTTGCGAAGAAGAAGAAGAGAAGAGCTCACATATAAATGTAAAATCTCATCAAAACTTTATCTCCATTTACAACAGCTCCACAAACTCCAGTCTGAAGAGTGAGTTAAACTTCAGTCTGTTGCTAACGTGTAAGACACAAACCTGCACCGTGTGGTGTGTCACTGCATCAGTACCAGTTGTCCACTCACCAGTAGTTTGCATGACACGTGCTGTCAGAAATGTACATGAATGTCTGGAAAGTTTTTAGTGACCGATTTACTAATGTGAAACATTTCAGACTGATCACAGACATATGGTCAAGTAAGACATGTGAGTCTTATGTGAGAATGAACATATAAGACGTAAAAACAGCTTCTCCAAAAGAGCTATTTCCCTCAGCAAATTTTTATTTAATTTTCAAAATGTACATAATATTGAATTTCTTTTCTTCAGTAGACAAAAACATGTCTCGGTTATAGATTCAGATTACATTCTTATAATATAATTTTAAAATTTCCTTTGAATTGAACCTGAAACATTTTGTACAAGAGAATACCCGGATATAAAAGGTATATCATGACAGAGCCAAAATATGCCGGGATATGGATTTTTGCTCATATCAGCCAGCCCTAACTTTCCATAATGCAACAGAAAAGTCATCTCTCTTTGGTAAATTCTCATGTCCTTTATAGGCATTAATTTTGTAAGTCAGGCTTTGATTTTTTGGAGCTGTAGTCTTGAGATAACCCTAATGACATTAAGGAAGGGGTTCAGTAGCATTCCGTCGACTCTGAATCCAACTCTAAACCACAAATTCCAAAATGAATAAATGACGGATCACATGTATGTCAGTGATTTTGCATGCACTATGCACCTGAAGACAAGCTCATTATTGCGGTGTAGATTAAAGATTACAGTGTTACACCGCTGATATGATGAGGCCGAGCACTCATCCCTCTCAACCAATCAAAAATTCCAAGATGTTTTTTTTTGTTATTATTGGATGGTAGACATATACGCACAAGGATATTTCTTTTAGATGTGTGACTTCTTAAAAATATAATTTAGGAGTGCCTTGGTAGCCAAATGGTTATGGTTATGGAGTCTGGGTGGGGGCTGCTGCACGTGATACACCCTTTCTTCTCCCATGTTTCCTATGTGTTGTTTTACTGGTACTATCAAATAAAATCCGGAATTATCTTTAAAAAAAGACATAATTTGACTTTTAAGTTCACGGCTATAATATTAAAGCAGTTTGTTTATGAATACTCATCATAACATTTGAGACATACACCTAAACTGTAGTGAATGACTTGAAACTTGACTTGGACCGATATGAAAAGACTTTATTCACAGTATACTGTATACTAGATGGTAGGCCTGTGTCACAGGTTGTCGCAGTATGTAATACTGTTAGGGCAGAGTATGGGTTTCTTTGGAAGGTTCACATGCTGTGCCACACTTTTCCTCAGCTCCCCTTGAGGACACTTCCTGTGCCCACCACAAAGGCCCAGAAGATGCGATTGGTCTATTTCAGTGTGGAAGTGACCCCAGTTAAGGAAAGCTGAGGCTTTGGCCTGGTGTGTGGTTAATACGGGGCACTCTTTTGGCAGTTGATACAAAAGCACCGTCTTCAGGGGGTTTCCAAACACCCCCCATGCCAAAGCTTATGAATAGAATTGTCCTACAGTTAATTTCCCTCTTGACATTTTTGTTGGCTTGCTGAGTCGCAGCTTAGAAGAATTTGTTGAGCTTTATTGTCATTTGTTAACTTCTGCACAGAAAGAATAACTGACTGTATGGAGTATTTTTAGGCCGGCTGTGGTTCCAAGTGGAAAGAGAATACAGAGAGAATTTTTCCATTCTGACTTTTTGTAGTTAGACCATTTATGCTTTCATGGTCTGCAAGTATGATGTGCGTCTGCTTTATAGGTTACTTTAATATAGTAGTTTAGGCGGGGTTCACTGCATTTAGTGGCTAGGCCTGCATTTTCTGCCCCACCAAGACTCGGCTCTTTTGCCTTCTTCATTTGAACTGTGAGACTGGGTCCTGGGTTTTCTTCGAAGCTGTAAGTTGTTTTCTTTATTCGTGTATTATCTGTACTATCTCCTGTGGTCCTTGAAATATGTTAATGCTGATGCTCTTGGAGAACTAATTCCTTCAGGTGTTACAGAAGGGAAATATAAAGTAAGCTGTAAACTTGTCTATGAATATTCATAACCATTTCTGAACGAATGTGATGTAATAATCATGGGTTTAATTTGTTCCATCGTTAGAAATCATGTTTCTGGCTTTGCTTCTGAGCCTGAATAAAACTTTTGTTTTTAAGTCCTGCTTCCTCTGTGGGAATAACAGATGTACAAGGTCTATTCTTGCTTTCTGGGACACTGAAACCCCCACAGCCTTCACTGAATTGTTTAGTTCTTTTCCCTAACATTTGTTTTTCCCTGTTTATGAATCAAGTTTTAGAGTTTTAGACTCCTTTGAAAAGAAATCTGACATGTCAGAAATGGAGAGTCGACAACAACTGCTGTGAAATCTGAAGAAAAACCAGACAGAGAAAAGACACTTTAGACTCTCTGTTATTTCAACAAATTATATCATGTCTCTTGAATTATTTTAAAGGAAATGCTTCTATTCAGAAGCAGCCATGCCCTAAAACGGCGGGTTCCATCTGGTCAAACTCAGTCATGTTAGGCCCTTTACAGTCATCTGCAGTGATTTATATTCTATGGTTCATCATCCTCATTGTTTCCTAACAGTTTTGAACATCTTCCTTTATCCAAAGTGTAGGCGTGGTTACTAATAGAGTGTTGTGGTTACTGAGAAAGTGTTAAAAGTTATTGTTGATTTCCATGTAATGCAGCAAAGCATTTGGTTTGCTTTCTCAATCAAATGTCAGCCTTTATTTTGCTATTGCAGCAATGCTTTGTTGGTCCAGACATGCCTGCTGTGCAAGAATGTCTTGCAGAAATCACATGACAATGTTTGACTGTTTATCTTGATTTCTATGTGCAAAAATCTCCACACGAACGTCTAGGTACAATTGGACTCTTGGTGCTAGATGCTAGTGACTCTGTTACTGCTGTGAAAATGGCTGGTCTCCTGTTTCATCTTATCATATGGAATAATATAATTGGCAGACAGATTATTTCCTGACTGACATTTGAGTGACTCATTATTTTTGTTCCACAAATGCTTGATTGAGGGCATTTTGCCTGTGCTGAGCACTCACGACTAGATCTACTTGAGCTCTGAGTCAGCCAATAACATTTTGGCTTATTTTAGTTTTTGCATGAGTGTGTGCCATTCCTCATGTCAGAGTGAAGAAAAAGCAGATACCATGTAATATGCAAAATAAATGATTTATTTTCTAGTGTATCAGAAGGTGATGTTCACTGCTAGACTTAACCTGAGAGGCAGCAGTCAAGACTGTTATAATTTACTGTCTGTGTTGAGTGAATAGACTCTATTTCAGGGATGGACAGGGCATTAGGTTTAAGCTTGATATTTTGGGCATGGGCAGACCATGGATGGTTGTTGGTTACGCTTTCCACTGTGGTTGCTATCACATACCCATCTGCTTCTGGGGTTTGGCTCTCAGTAGTCCACATCTTCCAGCCTGGCTCCTATATTGTACATCAGCTCAATACAGATTTGCTCCTGTGTCAAATTAAGTGGTCTATTGTAGAGCTGGGCCATATGACCAAAATTTTATATCACAGTATATTTCAAAATTATGAGCATTTCACGGAATTCAATGGTATTTTTTCCCATGTATGAGTGGGTGTTCATCATATAAATCTCAAAATGATTGAGAGAAGAGCGCCAGGTCACAACAGAACTCATTTCAGTTTATCTTTCCTATAGAACAGGTCTATATATTGTCATTTTATTAAACTAACTTCGCAGCCCTAATGTTATTTATCTTATTTACCTGACGACATGTCATATCTGTGTCTACATGATCATGCGTTTACAAACCGTTAATAAATCATTAAATCAACAACGCTGTAAACCTGAGAGATAGTGTTGTAGTCAAGACCACCTAACCTGAGACAAGACCAAGACCAGAGCATACCAAGTCAAGACCAAGACCGAAGGGGGGCAAGACCAAGACCAGGACCAAGACCAAACCAATGCGAGACCATTTCAAGACCATTGCTGTAATCATAATAATTATGTGGGTTGATATTTACAGTAGTCCTCTTTTAAAAAGAAAAGCAATATTAAGAAATGTTAGTATAATACTATTAGATGTACATTAAGCTTGAGAGAATTATTATATAGTTACCAAATGTTTAAATGTATTATTTTATTTAAAATAAAACAAAAGTATTTAGAAATATAATCGAAATACAAAATATATATTTTAATCGTAAAACAAGTGATAACCTTGAGAGATCAAGGTGGCCGCAGATTTTGAAGCAATATGCTGTAGTTGGTCTACCCTGACTGCAAAACCTCAGGGCATGACGTGAAACACCTGCTCTCACCTGGTCTAAGATCTGATTGGTTCAGGTTGTCGTTTAGTGGAAACATTTCGTCTTTTATTTACTTTGAAATATTTTGATTCATTTTTCTGAGTTTTCACTGTGATGATCGATTTTTTCACAGAATAAATGCTCTGATTTATCAGAAGACGATTGTATCTTAAACTAGACTGTTAAGTGACAGTGACATTCCTTTCGAATGACTAGAATAACATCTGCGCTGTTGTTAGGCAAGCGATAACTACCAACGCTGGTAGTTATCGCTTTTTATTGGATGCAGGTGACACAATGAGGGAGCTGCTGAAGAAGAATGGTCTGCTTCTAATTTAATCATACCTGTTTCATTCTTCATCTAAAAATAGATTTACACAAACTCTTCAAAATACACAACAAATTGTGGTCTCAGCTGGTTTTGAGAAAAAATCCTAGTGACATTGGGTGTGCAGCTTAATTGATTGGCTGTTAAGCTTAGAGAGTCAGAAAAGAAAAGAGAAAGAAAAGAAACCAAGCAATTGGCAAAAGTAATCAAAAAGTGAAGTCAACCAAAAAACTAGGGGCTCACAAGACGAATACAGTTTACAATTTATCTGACATATTCTTTATTAGAAGTAGCTGAAGAGAGCGAGAGTGGTGAGAAAATAGTAAGCAAATGCTACTTTTAGTTAATTGTCTTACAGTACATTCTAAGTACAGTACAGTCTAAGTCTCACGCTTTCCGTTTTTGAACGATGAACATAGAGTACTGGCACCTGCTGGTATGGAGAGTTATTGCCTCTTATGCTGTTGCAGAATGTACAAGCTAGTTGACTGTAGGCTGTAGTCTTTGTGTCGTATTGTGAGGTGTTAATTTTTGGCCCAAATTAAGGCGACACCCAATCTTGCTGCTAGTTCACTAATGCGTGTTTGTGTGTCGCTGCAAACGGAAAGTCCTGCTGAGGCTGTTTATGCTATTAGTTTTGCAGGTCTCAAAAAGGGTTTGGAGAAGTTAAAGTTTTGACCTGATGATGGCACCAAATGAAAATAAAGGGGAAGAAATATTAAATAAAGGGTGCAGAGGGTTTACACTCTCAAATATAAATGTTACTATCAGTATGAAAAATCCACTAGGCATGTTACACATACTCACACAACACACAAACACAAAACAAGCTCCAACAGGCCCTGGGGCAGCCACCCAATCCACTCTGAGGCATACTGTAACTTGTCATTTAGATATGACATATCTGGATTGGCATGCTCTAAAAACATAGAGATATTTTGGGAATTTGTGCCAGTGACGTCAAGTCTATTCTAAGTGTAGAACAATGTTTTCACGTGACATGAAGGCATCTCATCCACCACGTGTGCTCTTTCAGTTTTCCTAAAATGTGCTCTCTTTTATTAATACGCTCCCTCCTTAATGAGCAATCAAATTAGGTTTTTGCTGCAATCACTAGTTCTTGTGGTACTACAGAATTCACCAGGACTATTGGAAAGTCAGTCTTTGACTTCTGGGATTTTGTATCCAGCAGCTCCCCGGGGAGGACATTTTCATAGCGATAAATGCCAAAGCTAATCGCTGTGGTGACAACCTACTGTGCTAAGAATAAGTTTGTCAGTGTAGTGTGACAGTTACAGCTTCTGGATGCCAGTAGCTGTGTTTGCATGGGACTGAACACACTCTGGTGACTCCTTGCCAGAAGAAGCTGAGCCCTTTCCAGCAGCAACAAGGCCTTTTAACCCTTGGCTTTGTTGTGGAACCTCTTTTGTTTCAGGCTGCTGCCCTTCTTATATTAACATCAGGGTCTTTCACTTGACCCTATTCATCTTAGTTTTGCTCTGGAGGCTTCTGGCAGGCACAAAGGGTGGGAGTGATAGTGTAAGTTCAGTCAGAAAGTTAGAACCTGCTAGAACGAGGAGCAGTAATAGCTCACCGGGGAAGCACAAGCCTTTGTTTAATCTGACTTATTTTGGAAGCGTGGTTCACTGTATAGTGACAGAAAAAGCTGCTCTCTTAGGCACACTTTACTGCTTCGAACCATCCCTGCATTGCATTTGATTCTACATTTGTACCCAATAGACTCTGTAATTTCCTTTTGTAGTGTAGTATTATGTAACAACTTAAACAGTTGAGGAATTTGACATCCACAGCTATTTCCTCAACATTTCTATATCAGCAGTTGAGAGATCCCACCTGCTTCTAGTGTCTTTAAAATACCCTGGCCTCTGGATCTGTTACCTGGGTGATGTTTCATTTAATTAGAGACAATGATGACACCATTTAACTCCTCCTGACGGATAAATGGACTTAATCTCAATCTTCTCGGATCTGTCTGAGCTGCACTCAGTAATGAAGGTCAGCAGGTCAGTGTATTGGCTGGAGAGGAGTGATGTCACCCTCTAATCTGAAGTATCAACCACTGACAGATTTATGAGAGTGCTTCATTGAACATTCATGTCGGGTGTATTGGTGTATTGTGTGAGTATGCTGTTGGTGAGTATGCTGGTACTGCAGGCACATGTGGATGTATCGCTATTAATTAATAATGAGTATTGTTTCAACGAGCGCTGAAAACATTAGTAGAGTTATTGATTAGTTGCCTGAATGGAAGTTAAAGACGAAGCAATTTATCGACCAAAAATACCAAACATTTGCACAGTCCAGCCTCTCAAATGTGTGGATTCTTTGTTTAATATGTCATTGTAACTTACAATATAATGGAATAATATACATGGAAAAAATATTAAAACAATATACTAACTTTGCATTTCTTCTCTTGGCAGGTATATCTCATAAATGTCACCTATTCTGACAACACCTCCCACATCATCTACCGAAGATACAGCAAATTCTTTGACCTACAGGTAATCTTCCATCACTCATGCACCCCTGCATGCTGGAGTGTTTGTGTTGAGGTCCCTAATTTCATTGCCGCTGATGTATTTTAAACGTGTCAACCCTGTGAACTTGCAGCATTATTTTGTATAGATTAATGTGTAAGCCTCGCAACTGTTCACTGCCACTCTGCCCGTGTTCTCCACACCTCGTCGCCTCAATGAATCAATGTGTGTGTTAGTAATTGGTCAGGGAGCAAGGGAGACATGGTTTGTATCCCTTAGCCTCATAGAGATGCAGCCAAGCACCGCATCTCTCTCTATATATCTCCACCCCCCCTTCTTTCTCCTATCTTGTTCCTCTCTCATCTCATCTCTCTGCTTTGCCCTCAAAACGTCAGGGAGCTGACAAGCCTTTTTTATAGTGCAAGCAAAAAAATCCACATGGAAGTCAATTTAATGTACAATGTTTTATAGTGGGTCACCCATAGATTCTCTTGTGAGAGCAGCTTTGATAGGTGGGTTCTTTAAATATAGTCTAGTATTGAAGACTTCTTTTTTGATTTTCCTGGCTCAGCTCAGATGCTTTTCCCTTATATTTAAATTGTAAAGTTCTCTCTTTGGGACTTTGTTTATTTTGGAACAGAGCAGGACTGGCAGTAAAAACCCTTCCCTGTGTCTCTCAGATTGACTGTGTTTGTGTGGACGTATTTATATCCCTTGCACCCTTGGCCTTCTGCAAGCTGATACCATATGTATATTACACCAGAGGTCTTCGGGTCACTAGTAAGTATGAAAGAGCTATAGTGAAAGGGTTACAGGGGGCACTTCTCAATACCCCCAGTGTGTTAGTGCAGCAGCAGGAAATGATGTTTCAATCAGTGGAGGAAAAGTCGTTTCTGAAAGGTCCCATTGATAACCAGTAGCGCAGTGTGAGGGGGAAAATAGACTACTCCCCCGTAACTGATTACTCCCTAGCTGGAATAAAAGACACAGGTAGAATAATAAACATGGAATAGCAGGCAGTGCATGCCTGAATGTGCCTCCATCTAATAAAAATCGAGATGTAGTTTGGTGAGTGGGTGTTTTATCTTCTTCTTGATAGTAGTTCCTCGCATACACAAGCATGGTCTTTAAATTGCCTAAGAGGAAACTGATGAACCTTAATAGTTCATGGATGGCTTGACCCAAAATCACTCCTAGTCAGGGGCAGTAAGATTGATTTTGTTAGTTTTGTCAGATGGAGCAGGGCAAAGATCACCCAACTTGGTCAGCGCTCTATTGAGTTGACAAAGCGGCTCTCACATGATCAAAGTTTAGCAGAGTTTGGTCAGGCTGCTTTTAAATTATTTCTATTGTGAAAATCCCTTGCTACTGATTTCTGGCTTTGTCGAAAGTCCCTTTTAAAGCACACTGCAATGTCGACGCTCACATAGAAATAAAACTACCACTGGCAATCCTGTCAGACCAGCTTTCTAATACACAGTAATTCTCTGTGTTGGCTGCTATATGAAATGAAAGTAAAGTTGTCTTTGCTAGACTTTGATCTTGCTAGATGCCTTTGATGGTCTTCTGTGAACCCATTGTTTTCAGAGCAACCTGGAGCCTCTCTTGTCCAAACATTTATCTGGTGCAGAGACACCCTAGGGGACAGAAACATGGATGGCTGATCTGAAACTGTTGGAGCGCACTTTAACCAAAGCTCTGGCAGAGACCACTGGGGATTCCAGAACTGTTTCCTAGTAATAACCAGAGCAAGCTGTCTTCCTGGAAACATATTGGCTCTGGTTCTGGGCTGGCATCAAAATGAGAGGGATCACAGATGTTACTTGCACTGACTTTGTTTAAATTCTAGACTGAAAACCAAGTATATGAATACAACAAAGCTGGCATGCTTTGACTTTAGACACACATGACAAGTCCTGAAATTTAAAGCCCAAAAATAAAATTTTTACATTACTATACCAGCTTCAAAATCATGTTGATGGTACACTGACTTGTAACACGGATTGACGTCTCTCGGTTACTGCACTGTATAATTATGAAATCCTGCCCCCCTGAAACCTTTTGCAAGAACTGTGCAACACTTTACGGCTCAATGCAATGATAAAAGAGGGAACATCAGCAAAGAAAGTGTCAATTTGTGTCCGATGTAATGTGCAAACCACTGAACAATTAATAAATAAATGTCACAGCGATAAGCATTTACTACAGTGGTAATTACCAAATCTTTAAATTTTTATTTTTTTCTTTCTGAAGCAGCCCTAAAAACCTTTGCACGTGCTTTTGCTTGTGCCAGCACCTTCTGGAAAATAATGAATTTGAATATCCGGTCGAGTGTCCTTTAGTAGTTCCTGAAGTACTCCTGCTTATGTGAAGCCAGCAGTGTAGAGAGTGTGTCTTAAGATAAAAATTTGTGGTGCCATATTACTCCTATTTAGTGTCCCTCTGTGGGGTAATAGAATGAATATATTAATATAGTGTATTAATGCAGGATGTTGGCCCTCCAGGGAGCTATTTTGTCTTTGCACTTTTAATCTGTTAAAGTGGGTTGGATCTCATACTGTCCACTGCTTTTGGGAGAAAGTAGCACTATTCTCTGTGGAATCCTTTACCATCATCCTCTTTCCATTAGTTCTATCTTTAAAGCTACACCATTGCTGGAAGAGGCTTCATTCTTTTTGTTGCTGGCAGTTTTATCTGAACAATTGGCATGCCCCAATTACAGGTAGAAAATAAAGAAGACAAAAGCAGAAGACATGTACATAGACATGCCTGCCACATCAACACTAATTACACTGCGCATATTTGCTGTTACCCATCTCATAGTTTCTCCATCAAATAAACAGCTCATCATCCTCATCAGAGTGTGACTGGTCCTTCCTGGCTGCTGTTCACTGGTGTGGTTTAGTCTCAGCAACACCTGACTGGTGAGTCAAACAGTGTTTCCCTCTGTTAGCAAAAGAGCTGTGGGGAGTTAGAGTAGGATGATGATGATGGCTGTGGTGATTATGAGGCAGAGGAGGACAGTGATGAAAGTGAGTGAAGGTGAGTATGGTAATGAGAATGACAGCATTTACTAGTGGCGTTGATGATTAAGGTTCAGGCTTTAAGGCTGACAACACCTCTGATGCAGTGATGGAAGAGATGAAAGATATTTTGATATTGTGGGTTTTTTTCAGGGTTAAGTATCACAAAGAGGGCTTCATAAACATGTTTCATGAAACTCTGAGGAGTGGGCGATCAGTGTCCTTGGGCCCCAAATAAAGTCGGTTTACTTAAAGCCGCAGTATGGCTCACCATTTGTAAGAAGGACACACTGTGACTCATGCTTTTTATGAGGCCCTTTGGTTTATATTCTGCCTGCATGTGTGCACACAAACCTTCTCTTTTCTTTTTCCAAGTCTACCCTTGAGTGAGCCTCCCTACAGCAACTGAATATTTAATTTTAGTGATTTTAAATGTTACATCTCTCCATTGTCTCCTTTGCAACAACAGGCAAAATTAGGTTTGTCAGACACTCATTCACAAGGTTGACATTCAGTCCTTTTGGAAAGTACTGTATGGATGCTAGTGGCAGATTTTTTGCCAAGCTTTTGGTTCGGTGTAGAAAATTATACAGTCGCTTTGGTCCAGGCGGTTAAAAAGAAGGTCACTGAATTGGGAATCTCTAACCTCTAAGTGGGTCTTTTGATGGAAACATATGTCTAGACCGCGAGGCATTATCGGTATGCCATCCTCCTGGATAAATTACTGAATAGTCAGGGCTCCTAGCTCAGCGTCTTTGTCCTTGAGGTGTTCTGAGGATGTACTGTAACTCAACTCAATGAGGGAGCCCATTGTTTCAGGTCGAGGATAAAGAGCTGTTGTATTTTATTTATGGGGGTGTGTGCGAGAGAGGAAAGAGAGTGAAACATACTTTGTAGCCTCTGCTGAGAAGCAGAAGAAGGACACCTACACGCCAAACACAGGACCTGTTCATGTGAGATACAATCGAACACTTGACAGATTGCCCTAGGCCTCTGGACCTCAATGGACTGGGAGTAGAGGGGGGAAAGTATGCAGTGTTTCCCAAAGCTGTGGTAAAGGAATCAGGATAATGGGCTAAATTTAGGACGAAGGAGACAGTACAGTTTTTGTGGGACATTTCTCCTGCTGACTGCAAGGTGGGAAAAAAGGGAATGAGAGAGAGAGATGCAGATTGAGAGAAGATTTGAGATGAGTGGAGAACTAACAGAGAATTCTTGAGTTTTATTTAAGATGGAGGATTGTTGTAGAACAATAGATACAAACTGGGAACAGGAAACCGGAACATTCTTATAAGACTGATCTTGATCAGTTTGAAAAGACATAACAATTGTGGAATTGGGAGCAGTTTAAGGGAAGTTGCAAAAACGTACAATACTTTCTGGTGTTAGTGATCCACATTATGTGCAAAAAATCAGAACAAAAAATATGCACCTAGCTGTCAAACAGATCCTAAGAGCATCATACGTATTTTTGAGGGAAAAGTTGGGTACATTTAAGGGACACTTAAAGCAGTAACCCAGAGAGAATCTTTGCAAAATGATATACTGAACTGCTTTATTATCAGTTCATAAAGAAATCCATCCTCCCTCTCAAGGCAGTTCTTTCCAAAAGACATTATTATTATATTTTAGCCTAAAAACTCAGCTCCTATTACCCCTGTTTCCAGCAGCAGGTAACTGCTTTTAGCGATAATTTTTTTTTTTTGCGAAACTCTGTGTCATTGACAATATGTAAACTGGATGACTCACTGGTTTCCTCCAGTAATAATTCTCCAAATCCACGGATCCATTTAGAACTCTTTTTTGAGCCACAGTTCAGTTCATACTGTGTTGTTTTTTTATTTGGTTTGGGTGCGGTGTTGAATCTTAAACAATTTCTGGCTTTTATTAATATTATTAATTATTAATTTGGAACACTAAGCACTATTAGGTTCTGAGCACTGAGCAACATTCTTTACTTCTCCCTGAACATCGTGTGCTTTGTGCATCAGAAGCCTGGGACATGTTTAAGTCAACCCTGACAGAGAGCTCTTGCCACGCCTTGGAGACATCAGATTTCCATTCGATTGTATCCAATTTGTGGGATTCAGGGAGCTGCTTTAAATCTATTACTAACTTTGAGGAGAGGTAGGATATCTGCAACAGGGTGGCAGCGGGTTGGGGGAGTGGGAAGGGAGAGCTTTACTCACGGTTAGTACTACTTCACAGATGCCCGGTGTGGTGCAGGGCATAGTTCAGCCCACCGGAAGTGTTTCACAAGCTGGCTAATAAGAACAGATTGGGATGGGGGGCACAGTGGGCACTTAACTACAACTACTTAGAAATAAGCCTTTCTAGTCTCAAGGCCAGAGCAGCTGTTGCATAAAGAGTCATTAACATGTCTCGCATTTACACTTTTTAAACTTAAATATATGAGTGGAACCCAGAATAAAATGTAAACCCCAAAATTAAACATAATATGGCTACTTTAACCATAACCACTGCAGAATTTCTGTCTGCAGTACAGTAGTTCAGTAGTACAGGTGTAGTAGCTTTGGTAGCTTCCGCCTGTTCTATGCTCAGAAATTACCACACAGATCAGATCACACAGGAAGATTCCTGCTTAAAATGATTAACAGTGTATGTACTGGTAGTGTTGACTTCAGTTTTTAGATGACCAGAACAACAAGAATGCAGCAGTATTAAAAAAAGCATGAGTCAAAGCCACAGTGTGCCGTAGTGCTTTACACTGACACCGGCTTTGCCTTGTTGATCCCATATGTTTACATGGAGTGTTTTGTTTCATGTGTTTGGAGAAGTGTGGACTTTATTTCTGGGCTTGTGCTCAGTAAGTGCATGTAAGGGCATGAAGAAAAGAGGCTCTGGGATTTCATGAATGGACGTGCGTCCTCTGAAGCACGTAGTATGTCCTTGTATTTATTTCCCTTTCCTCTTACTGCTGACTTCTGTCTCTGCCTCTTTGCCTGACTTAGGCCGTTGTTGATTAAAATACTTTATGGCATCCGTGCAAATGAATAGATGCAGTATATGGTGCATAAAACATATCCCTTTCCCTGTGTTTGCTTCCTCTGTTTGCACTGCTGCTGTAATCTATGTGGCATGTGACAGACTTCCACTATTGCTCTCTCTCCATCCCTGTCTAGTTTTCTTTCTCTGTCTTCTCTCTCTCTGCTCGACTGGCTAGCCCCTGTGTTTCTGTTCAGCTCAAGGTCTTCTGCACCCGAATGAGATGGGATGGGGAGGAGAGTCATTGAAAACTTTCAAGTGCTCCTGGACATCCTTGGCAGCTCTGCCTCATGCTGAGCCTTGGACAGAGAAGCTGGCAGAACCTTCCCTACTTTTGTTCGTCCATTTCATAAATCATACAGTATATTTTTACACTCTCACTGTGTATCTTGCTCGAGAGGGCACGGTTGTGTTTGCTGTATATTATAATTTTGTTGAGCGCAGAGCAGTTTGCACTGTTGAATGACTGAAGGGCAGCTTATGCACAAGAGGATAAAAAGCATGTGACTCTTTGAATTGAATTTTTTTCTCTTTAAACACTCTAAAATAGTGCATCAGGCATGCTTCCCCGTGTTTCTTAACCCGTATAACTGTGTTTTCTTCATTCTTGAAGTTATCCCACCCATCTGACATTCCAAAAAGCATATAAAGAAATTTCCCTTAAGGTTTATTACTGAATCCAGGACTGAAATCAGTCAGGTTCTGCTTATCTACAGTATCGTTGGCCACTGCCCTGCTTCTTCTCTCTGTCTGAAGGTTAATGAATAGTGATTGGGTAAACAGTAGACCGGACAGGACACATGGGAAACAGGCTTTTTAATGCCAGCGGGCAGAGAAAGAGACAAACGGACATAGAGACAGACGGAGATAAGAGATGAGAGTTCTCACCAGAATTTAAAGTGAAACCCAGGTGCCTGTCTCCTCTCGTTCTGCTGTCCCCATCAGTCTTGTCTCTCTGTGTCTTTGCCTCCCTCCACATGCTCGACTTGTGACATCTTCCCCACCGTCTCGCACACTTCATTCATATCTTATTCCTACAATTTCTCACCCCCCTCTCCACCTCACTGCTCACATATCTCCTCCCTTCCATCTGTCTCTATCTCTCTTCGGAAACCCTTTTCTTGTCTCGCCACCCCCACTTGTCACCACCTAGCTAGTTTTCTTCATCTACTGCTTCTTCCTCAGGGTCAAGCATTCACATGCAGAGCTACAGCCTGCAGAGGTTTCAGTGTGTTTTGCATGCATGTATTTTATCTGTTATTGTGTTTGTGCGTGGGTGTATGTGCGAGGCATTATTTGCGTTCATCCTGATTAACCAGGCAGTCTTTCTATTAGATGATGATTAAATTTTCCTTCACTGGGGCCTCTTTATTTCAGTCAGATTACATTTTATAAAACAGACACAAGTTAAGCTTTAAAGGAAATAAAAGACCATCAAATTAAAACCCAGATCACAATACCATTTACACTTCTACACGAGAGGGTGACCTCCATGGAAATAATTTTGTCTAAATAAAGACTTAAAAGCTGCAGCTACAAACCAACTATCGACAAAGGCAATGAAATAACTGCTATCACTGCAAAAATAGAACAAAGCATGGAAATGAAATGCAAGTAAAAGAAACAAGCTGGTGTACATGTATCATTTATGATTTACCATTCATATTATATTAGTGTAAAGTCTATAGTGGGCTTGTTGTGAACAGTTAACTAACAGGCAGTGCTATTGTACTTACTTCCCAAAATTAATCTCATGTTACTCAGCCCATTAAAAGTAGTAAGTTCCAAAGCTACCTTTTAGGCAGGAACTCATTCATTTCTTTTGTGTTTGCAAATATCAACTCTACTTCTCTAAGATGTTTTTGTGCTCAAGAACAGCATCCACTCCGGTACTCTTACATAGGCTTCCAAAGCTTACCTGATTCACCAACCAAAATAGGACAAACAAAATGTTTTGCTCTTGTTAGTTTCTTTAGCCGTTTCCATGCAAACTCTGGACATTGTCTGGAATTGCTTTTTCAGAAAATAAATGCAGGTAAATGTTTACCTGCGTGTCAGATGCGTTCTGTGGAAATTACAGCGTTTTGTTAAGAGCACATCCAAGCAGGTTAGTAATGTGTTATGTATACAACACCAGGAAGAATGGGAAATTTTGATCATACTTTCTGTTGTTGTTGCACTGAATGGAGAGAGTGAAAGGGAATTCTCACTTGCTTTCCAAACAGTTAACATCTATATTGACACACAGGCTCAATCAACCATTACTTGGACTTTGTACTAGGAAGCTGGTGCAAAGTCTGTTTAAAGTTTGTGCTGGACATTTATGTTCTCATATATATTTTATTTGGGTAATGCTTAGAAACGTTCAGGGTTCCAGTGCATTCCTGAAAACAGCTTCTGTTTTTCTAGTAGACAGATAAAAAAAAATACAAAAATGCTATCGCACCTGCTATCTTAATATATAAATATATAAACACTGAAATGAAAGTGAAATTAATGAAAATTTGTCAGCTTAAGATTCTAGTTTATAACAGTTTAGGATAATTAATTGCAGAGTGCTTTTTAAATCCATAAAACACTCGTCCAACCTCATTCTAGTTTCCCTTCATTTAATCATGTCAATAACCTGACATGAAGGCAAAGAAGTTATTTCTTTTCTTTTCTTTCTTTCTCTGCCCACTCATGGTTATTTTCCAGACCTCGCATCTCATTTCCATTACACGCCTTTACCAGTGAGAGCTGTGGAGTGCGTTGAACACCAACTCACACACAGATAGAGGGAGGGCATTGCCATCCGATTAACCCCATCTGGGAGAGACTGTGGTTTGGCCACACAGCCAAAGATTTGTCCTGGCTGTCAGCATGGAAACTCTTGAGACCGTCAGCATGGCTAAATTAGGTCCTACTCTTCTCTGTTAGCGCAGAACTCTGGCGCAGGTGAGAGCCTTTCCTCTCTGTAGTAAACTGTAAGTTGGCTGGCCTACTTACCTAACCCAAACTAAATCAGGCAGCGAGTAAGCCGACACTCTTCTTTTCCCTCACTTTGAGGTTGTGGCTGCTCTGGAGAGCAAAGGCATCGTTTGGTTGCTCGAGCAGAACTCAGCCAAGTCGCTGAGGTGGTAAATGGCCTGAAAATCCTACTAAAACATTTAGCCAGTGCTTCTATTAAATATGGATGGCGGTTAAATGGCGGTACAAATAAAGGTGAAGCTCATGGAATCAAATGATTGGTTACTTTTTGTTTGAATTAAGTTTTTATTCTTGTTTCTCATGCCTTTAGAGCTTCAATTTATTGAGTGAACTAAAAATAAATAATCCCTTTTGGCCTAAAGCCTGCAGGTTACAGTATGTGAGGGGAAAAGCAAATGCCTGCTAGTTTTCCTACTCTTGTTTGCCCACTGCATCTATTCTGTCTTCAAGGTTTTCTCACAGCTTATGCTGTTTTATCCCTTTGATTAATGTATTTTTAATGACTCAGTTTAAAGCACCCAGTTGTCTGAACTTAAGCACCGCTACATCTGCTGAACTTGGGAGATGGAAAGAGGCAGACTTGGATTGTTCCAGTGAATTGAAAACTGCATTTGCCTGCCAAAGTTGTCCTCCAGCAGGCGAGGTTTTGTTCTGGCACAGTTAATGCAATTGACACAATTGGCAAACGGATTCACAATCTTTAATTTCTTTCAGTGTGAGCTCTCGGGTGAAATTCAATTATGCTTGTTCTCTGAAAAATCACTTGTGAGCACTTTCCTAAAGAAGATCTACAATATAAAGAATGTTTAAAGTATTGGTGCTGAAATTATTAGTAGGTTAACAGAAAATAAGTTCAAGGTTTCCAGAAGTGTTTAACCTGCCTTATCGGAAATGAAGAGAGCCCCCACTAACCTCCTCCTAATATTTTCCAAATATAATATCACACTTCAAAGGCCATTCATTTAATGAGTAAGGTGACTGCTTAAACCATCATCTAATTTCACTGATAATGAGACGGTTCACAATCTGCCTGATTCCAGTTGGGAAGTAGAACCATAGTAGAAGAAGTTCCAAAAAAAGTCTGGTTTCAGATTGCTTGCTCTTCTTTATATATTATTTTAAATTAAGTGTGTTTTAGTTTAGAAAATTGGCTGGACAAAAAATTGAAGCAGTTTGAAGATAGCACAGTAATAAAAGGATGTGATATGATGATATGAACTGAGGGAATAATAATTCTTCAAATCTATGGTTTTGTTCAGACCTTGTTTTTCGAGCCATGGTTTAGTTCATATCTAATTTTTGTTTTACAGTTATTTGGGGTTCTGGGCCACTATCCCTGAATGCCTCACATCATGAATGACCTAAACTCTGTGCTGTCCCTGAATGTCACACAATAGAGCAGCAGTTGATAGACAGCAATAAATGTCTGATTAACAGGATATTGTGTTGAATTTGGGATGTCAGGTAGTATTAATATCCGGGAGATTCTACTGCGAAAGATGTGGGATGTCTCCAGCAGGCTGCCAGCGGGTTGGGTGGGGGTGGGGGGCCTCTTGTTTCAGAGCCATTACACCCCTAACATGAAACCATCTGATTCATGTCACTCATAAAGCTCCTGATGCCACTACATTAAAAAAAGGAGGTTCTGGTTCAGCCACTGGAGAAAATGGGATCCTGTTTCATTAAGGCTCTTTTCCCAGTCAAAACCGATCCCTGGAGCCTTGTTCCAAAGGCCATATCAGACTCTGCAGCCTGAGATTATGGAGTGAGGAATGAGCAACTGTGAATGGACAAAAGTTGCCACATCCCTGCACCTGTTGTTGTGTTGAAACTAAGGGGAGCCCAGTTTGCCACATCAAGCCATAACACCCCACAGTGTTGACAGCTCCATGAACAGAACTCAGATTTTTGACCAATTCAGCCCTCAATCTGCTCCTACACATGCATAAAAGAATGCAGGACACCAGGGTATCATGTTCAGTCCAAATGTAATCTGCCAACCATGGACAGTTATTTGTCCAGATCTTGTGCCAGGGTGCCAGTTTATATTTAGAGGCACAACTGTGAGTGATTGTGGCTGGAAAGGAAAGCCTTACCCCCCTCAAGCTCATCTCAGACATCTGTCTCTCTGAAACTGGATACTGCCAGTCGCTAATGCAAGTTCAATCTTGATTTGTGTGCTCCATTAGTTTCTACTAGAGAAAATAGAGAAAATAAAGTTTGCTCTTAAGATGAACTCAGTCGCTCTTTATGATGTCCTTTAGTTTCAATCATTTATGGATATGTTTACTCTCTTATGTGCTTGTCCTTAAAAATAAAGAACCTTAGAAAGACACAGGGGTATTCGGTGGTTCCCAGTGGTGACTGAGAGGAAACAACATGTTTACATCATGGAGATAGGGAATGTGTTGGCTTTATCATTAACTGTATGTTTGCAGACAGGGGCAGACAACAGCAAGAGCAATGACCTTATCATGTCATGCCTTCAAACCAGTGAGAACAAGCATGCTGTGAGTCTGCAGGCTCTTGCTCACTATCACCTCTTGAGAAGTGACTCGAGCATCACATGGCTGCCTTGTCACGCTGGTCATGAGTTGTTCCAGAGGTTCAATACTTGTGTGTGTGTGTGTGTGTTTATTTCCACTCCACTCTGTTCCACTACTTTTAGGCCTGGGGTAAACCCTTGCAGTCACATGACCATGAACAGGAAGTGAGGCATAAATCTCATGCGCAATAACATTTTGGCGTCCCCCAAGTTTATGCCAACTGACTCTCACAGCTCCTTATATAGAGGGTCTATTTTTAGCACATGTGCATGAAATGAAGATGGTGCTGCTGTTTGTCTCAGTTTGAGCATGGTCCAACAGACTCATTCCTCTCTATGTACAAGTTTCAAGTTACTGTAACTGAAAAGGATCTTATAAATGATACTGTGTATTGTAGTTTAGAGAGAGAGACTGGATGTGGCATGAATTGAGAGAAGCTCTTGTACATGATGCTATCAAGAGTCATATCAGTCTCTGTAGCTCGACCTTCTATGAATCTGTTTTGCTGACATTCGATGTATTAATCGATTAGTTGTCAACAGAGGACTGTTCAAACTATTTTGATAATTGATTAATCCCTAGGGTTGTTTTAAGAAGCACAATATTGATTTTTGATTGAACAGTTAATTTATCAGTCGATAAATAAAGTAAATCCTGAGCCTGTTGCACTGAAAGACAGTTATTGCAAGATTGGCAGTTGGATCACAAGCTCCTCGGGTCCACATTTGTAATACTGTGTTTACACCAAAAGCATACCAGTAGACACCTTTACTTTAATCAATCTATCCATCTAAAGCTCTCGTGTCTTGCTTGCTACTCACACCTAAACACAACCTGAAGCATATTTTTATGATTCAAGTGTATTTTTAGGGGTCTAAATACGTAAAACACTTCACAGAAACCACCAAACCAAAGTATTTACACAAAAAATAAGAGAAATACATAAAGAAAACACAGCTCAAACAAATATTTTAGCTTCTCTTACATCAGTGCTTCTACTACGCCTGTACTCATAGAACCTGGGGTTACAATGCATAACCAACATCATTGCTTTCTTTACCTTCTGTTCAAATGGAATTTTGCAATTTGTAAAATAATGTATTCACAGCAGGTTCAGGTATGTTCTCCAAGGGTCTGTTTCAGTTTAGGTCCAAAATGTATGCGCTTGTAAAGATCAAGTGTAACCAGATGAATGGAAAACTAAACATGCAAAATGACTAACTGGCCCCAGAAATTATCACTCTATGACACTTATCCGTATTGCTCAAACATTACATTTCTTTTTTCTTGTTTAAGTGTATTATCTTACTCAAAGCAATCAGACTAGCAAAAGCCACAAAAATGCTGATCTCCCTGATGATGTAATGTGTAAGAGCTTTGCAGAATAACTAGTAGAAAAGTCTCAATTGGGGACCAGAGTAAACATTACGTCATTGTAATCTATACTCGCTCTGACAACAGATAAAAGAACCTCATCTTCTTGCTTTTTTTTAACCTGCCTCCCCACATTTACACCAGTGGACCAGAGCTGCGAAGCATCATCCAATCACGTCCCTTCACAACTCTTCTTCACACTCTCTCTGTGCTGGTTACCAAGGAGACAGTGAAGTGAAGTCTGGGAAGTGTAGCAATGGTTTGGCATGAGTGTTTCTCATTTTTTCCTTTTTTTATATTATTTTATTTCTTTTCTTGTCTCTTTCTGCATTGAGGGTAGCAGAATATTACCATCAGGACTGGTGACTGTGTAAATGAATGAGACGAGTATGCAAGCATGCGTGCATGTAAAGCGCGAAGTCACGGGCCCTGTCACCTGATCCCCACCTGTTCTCACCATTTTCACTCTCCGTGATCCTGCAGTTCCTGGCGGGATACGAGCATGCCTTCTCTTGCCAGGATTCTGTCAGTAGCAACAGGAAAGGATATATTTTAGGATGAGCTTGAACTAACCAAAGAGCATTTTGAATAATGAGCTGACCTTGATCCAAGTGGGCCAGCTCAGGCCAGTCTAGTAGAAGAAGAACAAGAGGGCGACGGAAGACGGAAGAAGTATTGTACTCTGAGACGACTCTGAGAGAAGCTGACATGTCTACCATTAGAGGGGCTTCTGCCCTTTACAGTTCTTGCACCTGAACACACATGCACACACATGCACACACTTACGCAGCTACACACTCTTCTAGTTGCTCTACAGCTCTGACTTTTTCCTCACCTAATAGTTTACCTCATCAGAGAGATATAACGGGGCCGCTTCCATCAAAATGATTGACAGCTGTCAAGATACGATAACCCCTAACCCCAACCCGTTTGTTATTGTTTTGATCCCTAACCACGCCCCATAACAAACAACGTCACGTTTGTTATGACATGTGACTACACCCCACACCCCACCAAAACACACAACCAAAACAAACCACATCATTGTTTTGATCCGTGTAACCAAGCCCCAACCCCCGTATTGTTTTTG
>JAUYWH010000001.1:22730425-22773281 GCA_034779795.1 Ctenopoma multispine
ACACACACACACACACACACACACACACACACACACACACACACACACACACACACACACACACACACACTCCTGATGTTTCTTCTCTCCTCTCCTCTTTCCTTTAATTATATTCCTTTCTGGACTTCCATCCCCCTACGCATGAATCTACACACACACACACACACACACACAGATGCACACTCTTTTTCAGCTACTCTTCCTCTCTGATTATTGTAGAAAACAATAGTTTGCTGCAGTGCTGTACAGTACGTTGTTTAACCCTCTGCTCATCTCTCCTCTGCTTTTCTTCTTAATCCCTCTCTTGAATGATTTATTTGAAGGGGGAAACCAGCTAAACACAATAGGACTGACACACTCATCTACATCCCTGACCCCTGCTGCGGCTCTCTCTTTCTCTCCGTGCCTCTTCTCTTCCCTGTTACCTTGCTTTGTCTCTGTTGGTCTCTGTCCCTCCTCACCATCCTTCATCAATCTCGTTCTTACTGCCTGCACCCCCAGCTCCGGTGTCAGCACTTCTCCTCTCATCGCGTTAGTGTCGCTGTGCTTAATGACTAAATCAGAGCTTGTATGACTCCCGTGAACTTTACTGCTCTGTCACCCTTGGGACTAAAGAAGTGTCACAGCATTTGGGTTTTAGTATAGGTGCACATGTATATATTGATTATATATTGATGAATTATTGAAAAAATGCAACTTACTTACAATAATTTGAGCATAAAGTGAAAGAAATCACTGTAATTTCATTTCTGTGCATTAAGTATAAAGTTAGAGTGGTAGCCTGCTTAGCTTAAAGACTGTTAGTCTTAGTATTATCCTAAACCATCCATCTTAAACCATTGTTGCTTTCTTTTTATTTCTATGGTCAAAATGCTTTTTTGTTAAAATTATATCAGAAGATAAATGTTGCTATTCTTTCTGCCAAGTACTGAGCTCAACTAGCTAGTCTCTCTTTATTTAGGCTAGACTAGCTAGTATAGTTTATACAAATTAATATGTTATATCTTGTTTTTTAATTCACACATATGCCCAAACAATGCGCAAATATTTTTTGACAAACAATAAGGTGTCTGTCCGGGAACCTTGGCGCTGTGTGCTTATTTTTGAATAGCCAGGTTTGCTGTTTTTATGCTAAGCTAGTTGTGTCTTGCTTCACCACATGACACATAGACTAATATTAATTCTCTTAGACAAAATGCAGATAACTATTGTTTCCTAAAAGATCACCAGCTTAACATTTTTGTCCCTCATTTTCATTCTGCAGATGCAGATACTTGACAAGTTCCCAATTGAGGGAGGGCAGAAAGACCCAAAGAAGAGGATCATTCCATTTCTCCCAGGTAATAGCCTTCTCCTGAGCTCCAGTCATCTGAACAGGCTCCCACATCAATAATGTATGGCTGGCACTCGCAGGGCGTCAATAAGAGCTGGTTACTGGTGCCTGCTTGTGCTGCATCCCTGTGCTTGTGTGTGTGTATATATGTATAGATGTGCATTAGTGCTGACGAGGTGTTATCTCTGACTTTGAAATCTCTGATGTGCACATCTGTTTCTTTGTTTTGTTTTTGTAACATTAAATGCTAAAGTGGGCTATATATATATATATATACACTACCAGTGCAAAGTTTGGACACACATAGGAACTACCATGTTTTTCATGTCTTCAGTTGTGTTACCATAATTGCACATAGTTTTCTAATGATGAGATAAATTAGCATTAGCAAACATAACATGTAATTGGAAGACAGTACTAATGTTTGCAGAATTTAGGCCTCTGTATGTTTTTGTAAAAACAGTTGTTTTCAGCTACAATAGTCATTTACAATATGATCAATATCTACACATTCATTCTGAACAATTTAAATCTGCTTTTCTTTCACAAACGTGCTCATTTATATGTGTGTCCGAATTTTTGACTGGTAGTGTATATATTTGTGTATATATATTATATATATTCATATATATTCACCTGAGGTTTTTGTTTCTGCCATTTTAATGCACAGATATTTCACGAATGCTTGTATGTCCAACTGTAAGTTGCTTTAAATTCAGGCTCTTGGCGACATACAGTACAGTGTGGTAGTTAACATTAATGGGTTTGTGGCAGTCCTAGTGTCTAGGGCAGACAGTTTTGTTCTTGTGCTAATCATACAGATGTGACTGTCTTTGAACACCTGTATGTTTGCGATGCAGATTACTGTAGATTCATTTGTGCTTAGGGAGTGGAACACTGCTGTCTGTGTACAACAGTTTATTTTGATAAACACAGTTTATGCCCCTAGGCCAACAGTATCCCAGCATCCACTGTAAATGTTCTCTATCTCCCCTCAAGCCCTCCTTATCCTCTGAGTCTCTCTCCCTCTCTCTCTCTATGACACACACCAACAAAACAAATTTGGATGCCAGCCAAACTTCCACCTACATCATTTCTGTGAAGCCAGCGCCGCCAGATTCAAACATAATCAACGGCATTTGTTTTTACACACACACACACACACACACACACACACACACACACACACACACACACACACACACACACACACACACACACCAATAGGAGTGAGATTCATAATCTTCTTTGCTTATTCTTTACATCTATCAGCTGCTGCTTTCACTGTTTTGCCAATTTAACACTGTTTTAGGCAAAAATTTTACACCTTTGCATGTGTGAACATTTAACATTTGAGGATGTTGGCTCATTTTCAAATTAAGGTATTACTAAGGATATTGATTTGGTATAGATATATAGATAGAAAATCAGGTACTGGACTAGTAGTAACACCCAAATCTAATTTGGTAAAAAAGTTTAACCAATGTACTTTACAATAAACGACACCCAGTTGTAATTCAGTCCAGTGCTTCAGAAAGATCACTGAAACAGGATAAGGAGCATACATTTTGATTGTGGGGGGCTGGGGTCTTTGTGAGTGTGCTGAGAAGAGAGGGACTGCAATGTGTATATAAATTCTGTTTGTTATTTATAAGGCCATGTCACAGACAGAGGTCATGGGATTCATATGGGGACAGCTGGGGCCTTGAGTGTGCGACTTGCGCCGTGGAGGACCACTGCCGTACATAACTGACATCTGCTGGCAGGCTCAGGGATTACATGCAGCAAAATCAGATTCAGTTTGCTGTTTTGTGTTTTTTTTATGGAGGGATGCATGCGTAAATCTATCATCACACCTTTCCTGTGTTTGCTTTCACTTTCTCACTTTCCTCCAATTTAATTTCCTTGCTTGTCCCTCTCTTTCAGGCAAAATCCTGTTCCGGAGGAGTCATGTGCGAGACGTGGCCATGAAGCGGCTTCGTTTTATCGACGACTACTGCAGGGTAAAGAAGACCTTACTGTAAACATCCTTCACTTCCCCGTCTGACTCTGGGGAATGTGCCCCAGCATGTGTGCGGTGATCAGGGGTCAAAGCCTATATGTTCCTTTCACATGCTATAAACATGGGACACCAGTTGTGGTCGTAGACGAGTTTCCAGAGAGCAGCCACAGCAAAGAGTCATGTATTAATACTATTCTGAGACATCTGAAGAGCCTGTAATGTGCTCCGACGCTTTCTAAAGCTGTGGAAGACGTGACTTGGTGGAGATATGTTATGTTTTCCCTCTACAGTTGAAGGGATGTTTGTTTTCAGTGAGAAAAACAGGGCAACCTAGTTGCAAGCTTCACTGCACAACAGGAAACTGACACTGAGCTCTTACATCATGTCAAAGTTCCACTCACCATCCCCTCATCTGATTAGTTAGTAAAGAAAACTAACATAACGCCGTTTTCCCAAAATCAGAAAAAAAGAAGAAACCCTCAAAGCAATAGGCTTTATCAAGAGTGGTTTGCCTCATCACTTCCTGTTCTCTCTTATTAGTTGTTTTTTACTAGATTCAGAACCTTTCCTACCATGATGCCCTCCTCACTTCCTTCCTTCCTCTTGGCACAAATCCTCACTAGCAGATTTGGGCTCTTAATGTTTGTCTCTGTACACACAATTATGTAGCAGTATTGTTGGCCTCTATTAAAAAAGGTTAGCTACAGTATCAGCTCTGTAATTGGGACCAAAAGGGTAAAAACTGAAACAATTATACACATCTCAAACAAACCCGATCCTTAGCTCAGCACAAACAGCGCTTTATAAAAAGAGAACAAGCTTCCTCATTACACAAATAACCTGAAGCATGTTTACAGTTGCTATAGTGAGCCTAATTTTTAGCCCAGCAGTGTGGCGTGTGCTGCACTGTTTACTTCCTACATCCTGTTTATGAGGCAAACAACAGAGAGGAAGAGTAATCACCTAGGGTTCTCAAAGGATCTGCTCTCTGGAGATAGAGGGATGCAGAGTCCAGCCTGCTGTGGGTGTGCACAGTCAGATACGGCCTCTTCAATCACAATCACAAGGATCTTTCGGTAATATGGGATCCGGTGAATAAAATGTGAAGGTAGCTCTGAGCAGACCAATTTAAATGAAGGGCTTACGCTGTACACATGTCGTTGCAGTTCGTGGAACTCATGTGTTAAACCTTTGGTGGGATTCAGCCAGATCATTAACTATACAGCTGTGGATAAAATTAAGAGACCACTGCAGGAAAGCTGTGACAGCAAATCAGGGTTGTTCCACCAAATATTGATTTCTGAACATTTCTTATTTTAAAACATTAGTAATGTGTTGTGTAAAAATGAATATGAACTTGTTTTGTTTTGGTATCTTTTGCATTATTTGAGGTCTGAAAACCTTTTGACCATTTTCTGCAAATAAATGTTCTAAATGACACAGCTGTTAGAATTTGGGAGTTATGTTGTCAGTACTTTATAGAATAAAACAAGAATGTTAATTTAACTCAAACATATATTTTTAAATAGCAAAATCTGTGAAACCGTTCATTTTGCAGTGGTCTCCTAATTTATTCCAGATGAATATATATTTCCTTGTAGGGCTTTGTCAATGCACATAAAGGAAGAGGGTGCCTCTTGATATTTTTGTTTACGGCCACCTTAAGAACACTGGAAGAAATTGTGAATAAGCCTCCCTCCTAATTTTGTTCTTGACCTTTAGCCTATATAAGCTGTCGTGTGCTAACATTTGTGTTTTTCATTCAGTGTACATATTCCTGTATTTTTAGTTGTATTCTAATAAAGAGATTAAGAAATAAATGTATACAATTATAAATACAGTATATATACAATATGTTTATAAGTGATAGGGAAAATTGAGTAGCCATGGCATTTATGTGAAAATGACATTCAAGCCAGTGGCACCAGTTAAAGCAGGTGAGCTAAAGTTTTGTACACATATGACTCTGTTAAATGTAGACACCCACCAAGGAAGATAGACGTCTACATGACATGACTTGACATGATGTCCCTTTTGAGTATAAGGCACATTATGGAGACTGTAAGGACCAGTTTTCAGGCCCCAAAGAGCCATGTAATGGGATCTTTAAGTAGGAATTAAAAACAGCTGTAAAGGATGCTAGGTCAGTTTAAAGGCATGTTAGGTTAGGACTAGCCTTAGGCTACCCCTGGACTAGAGAATAGTGTCACAAGTCATGGCGTCTCTTTAATTCCCGACTGTCTTTGTTTCTCTTCGTAGGCGCTGGTGCGGCTCCCCCCTCAGATCTCTCAGAGTGAGGAGGTGCTGCGCTTCTTTGAGACGAAAGCTGAAGACATCAATCCTCCAGTGGAGTGAGTGTCATATACACTGCACAGAACCAGCACTAAAACACAGTAACATTTAATGTACACTGTTTAAACATTTGGTGTCACTTTCTTTGTTTTGCAAGAAAACATGTACAGTTTAAGCTGTGCTAACATAATTTCAAAAAAGTATTCTAATGGTCTTCCAGAAAGCTGATTCTGTACATCTGGCTTTTCAGTGCAAGATACGTTTCACCACTCATCCAAGTGACTTCCTCAGGTTTCCCCAACCTTATCAGCATTACCTTTGCATAATGACTGGTGCATAATTAGTGCAACGGTGGTCAGTGATATGCATTTGATCAACTGTCCATTGATCAGTGGTCACGAGTACCATTGTCAGTACCATACACACCCATTCTTGGGTAATGGCTGCATTGTAAGATGGTGAAATATTCATCCTTAGGCCCCCTCCTCGCTTCAGAGATGGTCATTCCTTCTTAATGTAAATGGCCTCCTTGACTCCCCCGCTCAAACCAGCGTTCCACCACCGTCCTGTAGATGTAAATACTAAAAAGTCCTGGCTTGAGGAGGTGGCTCATCTGTGATGTGTGATGTGCCATCCACTTAGCCAGTGGTTGCTTGGTTTCCCTGATGTATAAATTCACAGCAGTCCTCTTCTAAACTGTATTACTGTTTGTGCTGGGGGACCCAATCTTTGGGGTGGACCAATTTTTGACATAGCATGTTTTGGGGTTTAAAAGCCACAGAGACATGGTGTTTTGAGAAAATGCGTCTCAGCTGTTCCAGTACTCCTGATACATAAGAGATTGTCCTTGCTCTCCCCTGGATTACTTAGAACATTTTTTAGCTGCTTTCCCTGTTTTGACATAGATCCAACTGGGATAACCACATTTACTCAGGGCTTTTTGATACGATGTCCTTCTGCTTCCCTGGCCCCTGCGTCTGTGGGGATGGTTGTGTTTGCTCTGTGTTGTACAGTCCTGACGACACCTTGTTTGTGCTCCAGTGGATGGTGTGAGCAAACCTTAAATATTGATCCGTATGCATAGGTTTATAGTACAAGTCACCTTTTAAATGTCCCCCATCGCCGATGAAAATTTCACAGTCTAAGAAAGCTAGTCTGTCACGTTTCATATCCTCATATCTTCCCTGGTGAACTTGATGTGTTTGTCCACTGAGTTTACGTGGTCAATGAATTATGGTACATTCTGAGATTTAATTTGCACTAGGTCTGTATGATTTGGGAAAAAAGTCATGTTGTGATTATTGAGATCAATATTGTGATATGCGATTGCAGTATGATAAAGGACACCTTGTGCTATAAACAGTGACATGTAAAACTAATGTTGCATATTTAGTTCAAACTACAGTATTTACACATTTTCAGATCTGTTGTTTAATATCAGTGAGTAAGGATGTTAAATTAACATAAACCACAGAGATGCAGGTTCAACTACATCATTAGGTCCTGTGCATTTTTGACTCTGTGGGGTCAGCAGAGAGTCAAACTGTGCATTAGAAGAGCATCTGGCAAATGTTACTGGTCCTACACAGACCTAATTCATAAATATTAGATCAATTCAAGAAGATTTTTTTTGAGATTCAAATATTTAATAACTGAATCTGATAATTATACATGACATATTCGTAACTTTCACAACAGAAATGAGATGAGCCTGTGATTGGCTAAATGTTCTTGCCGCAGCCAATCATCTCTCACAGTGCAAACTACAGGGAGCTGAGCTCCTCTTTAAAAGACATTATCTCATTTTGTGGGGGCATTTTGGTGGGGTTCTCTATAATTTTCTCTATAATTTTCTATTATATTATGCATTTACATTTCTCTGTATCTTAATCATGGATCAAACTTGACATCGATGTCCGATGATGATGTGAATTATGATTCAGGTCCATTCATCACTAATTAATTGTTAGAAAGATACCTGCATGGAGAGAAGAATGTGAGAGTATTTTTTCTGCTTCTGTTAAAGTTACAGAGGTCCTGAGACCTGCATTATTACTTTGCAGAGTACAGCTTACTGGGTCCTGTTGCTATAATACTGTGAAGTTTGGTTTTGGAGGCGAGTTAGTAAAAGTTCTCTCTGTGCTTCACTGCTGCTGCAGGTCGCACAGCATCGCTCACTTCTCTCATGTTGCCTTATTCTTGTTTTTATGAATGCCGATAGTGATAAAAACATTATGATTTCTAATTGTGACCACAACAAAGTAAAAAATTAAGTCCGCTCTCCTGACAGCGATGATCAGTGTGCAGCGGTATAGCTGAAAAAAACGAGCGTTAACAGTGAATCAGGATGGATGGAGAAAGGGGAATGTGCTGTTCAAACTGAACGAGAAGTGGGTGTACGCCATATATCTGTGTATGCCAGAAACCTTGAGATTTTATATGAAATTAAGTTGATAATACAGACAATAGGACATGCATCCTGTTTATGTATCTTCACTAAAAATACAGATTTGGTGTGGCTTCCCCTGGGTATAATCTATAGTATGAGGTTCAGTCAATAATGTTATGGAGGATTTTTGTAGCTTGGTGGCCCTTAACTGACTCTCTCATCCGATAAACTTGCATTAGGAAACATGACGTGCCTAATGTTGAACTAATTTAATAATGTTTGCTGATGATTTGCCTTTGTATGTCTATGTAGATATACCATTTAAATTGCCTGTGGATATGACATGTCTAGACTGTTTTTTTGCTTTTCTTTTAAGAACAGAGGCATTTCTAAAGGGGCCCCAAACTCTTTTTTTATAGATAAAGACTTGTTGATTTGTGTTGTACTCTCTATCCACATCATCATTTCTTTGGAATCAAACTGAAAGTGCTGACTGAAAGTCACATTTGATAATCGATAATTTTACTCTCAATAACTTAGCCATAAACACCTGGACACTGGTCAGTATCTCTTACATGCATTTGTTTCCCAAAAAGTCCCAAAACGCTGCCTGATTGTAAGGTGGCTAAGCTCATTAACTCTCTGTCTCTCCTCACTTCCTAGTCTATTCCCCCAATCTCTCAGAGATCGTTAAAACCTCCTACCACGCCAGGAAGTATGGTGGTGGGGGGAGCAGAGTGAGGAGTTGATGGATGTGAGAGTAGGAGGAGGAGAATGACTTGTTTCATAGCAGGAGATAGCCCCTTTGGGTAGTTTTTAATTAGAGAACACACTCTCCTCTCCAAACTCAAATGCCAGTATCGCACTATTCATTTGTAATGTGTTCCTGTATGCACAGAGACAGCTGCACTTGAGGCGCTGCACCGCAGTACTCTTGTTAGACCCAGGCTATGTCTTTTTACTTTTTTTATTAGTCTTCTCAGTATCTCTCCTCTCACATTCACATTTACCTCTTGGATGAGAGAAAAGTAGTGAAACAGACTTAGTGACAGGATTTAGTGACCTCTGCCTGCCAGTTTTTTTCAGAACAGCCTAATAGAGTATCTCTCCTTGTCTTCCTTCCTTGTCTAATTCTTCATGCCTAACTTGTCCCCATAAATTGAGGTACGTTTATTTGACAAAAAAACCTTGAGATTACACTAATGCCAAAGCAACAATTTTTTGGATCATGGACCACATGTCCTCTGTTGAACTAACCACAAAGGGGAACAAACATAATGCAGGGCATTGTGGAATGAGACCAGGTTACAGTATACAGGCACATTAATCAATAAATAAAGATAAACATAAAAGTTAGTCAGTTTACGAAATCGAACCAGAAACTAACTAACTAACAACAAAAGGTTGTTAACTAACTAACAACAAAAGGTTGTTAACTAACTAACAACAAAAGGTTGTTAGTTAGGTAAAAAATTCTAAACGAAACAAACAGTGACTGTTTTATTTAACGGGAATGTCTGCTAATGACTATAAGTAAATATAAGAAAAAAAACATGAGAATGCTGTGGATCAGTGTGTGAATCTTAAACCTTGAATCGTGTGGCTGTGGATACTACCATCACACAAGTGGAGCATGTGTGTGCACACTGTCTTTAGTGCTCACAGTTTGCCAGATCCCATGTCTGAGAAATAGAACTGATGTTTAAACTGGAGCTGGATGTTAAGAACTTCATTGTGGACATACAACAAGCAAAGACATTGTCATAGGAGTTACCTCCATGTCCTATGGGTTGTCACAGGGATGTAACGTATTCCATCAAAATTTCCAAAAAGTTTAACTTTAAGGGAACGAAGTTTTCAAAGCTTCGTTAGACAATTAAATACTTCCAAATGTGCCTAATTAGGGTCCAAACTGCAGATATATTACATTACATACATTGCACCTCAAAGCTGGGAGTGTCAGTTATCAGAGTGATGCAGACACAGCCATACAAACGTCTAACATACAAATCTTTTATCAAGGTTTTAGAAGAAGGAACTGTTACTCTCTAGAACCCTACAATTGCTGTTAATGCAACCACAGACTGTGTCAGAAGTGACACCTTAGCCTGAGATAGTACTGTACTCCAGTGAGCCTCATATCAAATAGAGCCAGTATCCCATCTGACTTCTTGCTAATGCATCATAATCCACTGGACTTGACTTGAACTAAATTGGATGGGTTTCTTTCATTCCCTACCCATAATGCATCACCTAAATGAAAATGAATCACAGGGGAGTGTGTTCAGGAATGAGATTGGCCGTTGATTTCAAGCATGAAACTGTGTGTTAGTAGTGTGTACGGGTTATTAATGTTTAAGCTGCAGAGGACGAAAAGTGATTAGAAACTGAAAAAAGGATGGACTGCTGAAAAATACTGTCAATCCATCATTGTTTGTGTGTGGTGGACTTTGATGTTTTGTCAGCACATTTACAATCTGTACTTTTTTGTGGCTGAAACAACAGAAACAGGTTTATCTGGTTGCCTTGTTAAAGTGCTCAGTGCTTTATTTTTTTCACACTGCAACCTTCTAGCTGCTTGTCAACATCTTAAAATGTGTGATGCACTGCCTAAAGGTGCTGAGGATTGATGAATAGTAGAAGTATGTATTTTATTTCCTTTGTCCACTTTTCCTCTAACTCTGCATATCATATTTATGTCTTGGCATACTTTGCTATCAAGTGCTAATGAGAAAGTAGCTGGTTGACATCTTATTCTCATCCACTTTGAACCGCAACAGATCAAGAAAGGGTAGAAAACTGCTATAATGGGTAAAAACCCGTCCATGACTAAGTATTCTCATCTACTTTGCCTGCTGTCTCCACAAAACAAAAAGAACATTTTTATTCTTCTTTGTGTAAACCTACCAAGCTTTCAGCTATCTTTGATTACCATGCTAAAATTAATTTTTGACACATTCTGATGTGAGGAAGGTTTTGGGGATGTTGGATCTTAGCTGACCTTTGACGTTGTGGGCCAGAGTAGCCAAATCAAGAAACCTCAGACCATTTTATGTTTTCTGTGTTGTTATGAGGGAAAGAGTGATGTGCAAAAGTGTCTCAATTGTTGGGCTGCATGCAGACATACATATCCTACTGTCATTATGCTGTCTGTCTGACATTTTTATGTTGTTTAGTCAGATATGATGGAAAGCATGTGTGATATATATATAGGTGTATGCATGTGCTTTGTTTGTGTCATGTTCATGTTGTTTAGACCATTAGTTGGAGAAACTGTTAGTGCTGCATGAACAAACTGCTAATGCCATCCCACAATCTTGTGAATTTCTGACTATTACAATATCTCCCACTTGGCAAAATGAGTTGCACACAACGGGTTCCAAAAGGGTTAAAAAGCCTCCAGACAGATAAAATCAATTATATAACATACAAAATTAGTTAGGGAAGTTAGGCTATAGTAGTAGCAAGAGTGCAACAAATTACCTGACGAGGTTTGTAGTGGATGACCACTATCTTGCACTACTGCATGAATCCTCTAGAGCTGTTTCTGTGGTAGATGTAGTTCCAATATCCTCAGATGAAAATCTGTGTCAAGGTGTACCCCAAGGTTCAATCCTGGGTCTCTTCATATTCTACCCTTCCCCTTGGACACACAACAGTATCTTCTATTACTACTATACCTTCAAAATGTATCAAACAACATGAGGTAATGAATTGCCTTTTTCTCTTATTCCCAACAAAATCTAGGTGTCAGTATGGACCAGGTATTATCTCTCACTACATGTTAAGCTGATGACCTTGTTCCTTTTTTCATCTGAGAAACATTGTGTCTCAAGTTGTCTCTCAAGCTGAAATGATTGATGTTTTGATTTTGTCCAGTCACTCTTTGTCTTAGTAAAACATTTCTGGTTTGGTCCTTAATGCTGCTGAAATGCTCATGTGGCACTAGTCTTTTCAGTTTGACATTGTTGTGATTTCTGACCACTCAGCTTTCAGTGGTCAGGCATCTGCTTACATTAGATACTGTAGCTCCTGCAGCCTCAGCACTAGGCCTGTAAGAGCTTCTCTACACTGAAAGCTTTTCAACTGTGTTCTTCAGTCTCGCGTCTCATGTACATGTGATTGAACAGATACACTCCTATTTTAATCGACCAGTCAATCAGTCAAAGTGTCCATGTAGCTTGTGTATCAGCTCATGTTCCACTTATGCTTTATGCATGTAACTGATGCTAGAGGCATATTTTTAAGTGTACCAAAGTGATTGTGAATAGGGCTTCCTTTGACTTTTTTCTTTTCTCTCACTTATCTACCTTCTCTTCCCATCTCATTCTCATTCCCCATTGCCCATACAGAGTAATAATAACAGTAATAATAATAATTTATACTGTATTTATCCACTTGGTGAAGTGCTTGTGGACAGGCAGCTGTATTTTAGGTGCCAAGGGTTCAGGGGTTCAGTGTCTTTTCCAGGGACACCTTGACATGTGGCCAGGAATTGGGGAAACTAATGTGGAGTTCGTAGAAGACTGCCCTACCAACTGTTATGAAGCCTCTCTTTCTCTCTTCACCTTCCCTCCCAGCTTCCCACCTCCGTCTTTCTCCTCCCAGTCATCTGTCTGTTCCATTCCATCTGCTGCAAGTAGGAGATGGGCGACAGACTTACTCAACCTTGATGGATAAGCTGCTCCACTTCCCTCAGTATTAGAATCAGTAACACTCATTGGAGATTGTACAGAACCCGTTTTGATGGTGTTAAATATGTTAGGCATGTCAGAGTATTGAGAAGTGGTCAGCTGAGCGTGTGGCTTGTGGACGGTCTTGTGAATGTGCACACCTCTTTTTGTGTTTGTGTTTTTGTGTCTGTGCTTTCATGTTTGAGCTTCCAGAAATTATAGACCCTACATGGGTCTTCCTTGCGGAGTTTGTTATTTTCAGGATATGTCACTGCACCTCCTGTCTGCCTCTTCACTTATCTGTCTTTTTATTCCCACCGCCATTACACAGATGCACTCATTTGACCCGCCTGCCCACCAAAACATTGCCTTGTCTGACTCACTCCTCCTCACGCACTTACTCACAGGGTGTTGTCAAGGCGGGGTTCAGCTTGCTACAGTAATAGCTTCGGGAGGGCCAGGCTGTGCATGAGTGTGATGAATAGAGCCGGCTGGGATGTCTGTAGCTACCAGGGTGATGAAATGCATCCATTTCATCACTTCCTGGAAAAGGAGGCAGGAGAGGAGAGTTAGAAAGAAGGATGTGGGAGAAAACCTTAGGTAGGTAAGGAGGTCAAAAATAGGGGAGGGAACAGTGCACTAACCATCCTTACAATATCTCTACAGAAAACTCTGAAGAAGCTCGTGGCTGTGCCTGCTCTACATTATTAGAAAGTATTTCCAGACTATGATTTGTCAAGAAAAGGGAGCACTGGAATCAATCCCATTAATCAAAGCTCAGAAAAGCACACAGACCCTGAGCAGGTCTGATTATCAACCACATCTTCTCAGTGTCTGTTTCAGTGGCCCCTGCCTGCAGAGTGAAGCATTGCAGCTCTGTGTGCAGTTGGACTGAGCTGATGTCACTCTTGTGCAATCAGTTGCTCCTGTTTTAAGCCTAGCACCCTTGATGTTTCATGTATTTTGAATGGACTTGATCTGGATCTCTGGTTTTTTTGTTTTGCTTTGTTATGTGTTCAAATGTCCTGCAGGATAAAAATTGCATCAAAATCTCTCTCCTGTGGTGCAAACCGAATATCAAAGAACAGGCTCCATGTTAGATGCTTTATGACATGATGTGACAAAACACTTGAGAACATATTTATACACTAGAAGATTTTGTCAACTTGGGAACTGCCAAGTGTATAACTCTAAAGAGCAGCGTCTTTGTTTTTGTTTCATAATAGTCTGTAGTCCAGTTGTTCTAAATCTGAGGTTGTGGCACACATAACCAGTCATAAGATGAATTTAAGTTGCGTAGGATAAAAGAAATAGTTGAGCTGTTTTGCAGATTTTTTTTCTAATCCTAATGTAATCTATAGGTTATATCAAGCCTATGGAAAGACAGAGATTAGGAATTCGTGGAGAATTGTTCTTAATGTAATTTCATAATAATCATGATGGTCTTTAAACGTTAAGCTGTTCAGAGTGTAGCAGATCATAGCAGAGCACAGCAGAGCAGAGAGAGGGAGGGCTGGGTGGAGCAGAGCAAATTGATTTCATTTGTCCTGCTAGTTAAATTTGCCTGTTGTACAAATTTGAAGTGCTTTGAGGGAATGTTACTTTTACTCTTCTACATCTATTTCACAGCTTTAATTGCTTTGCAGATGTAGTTTCTTAACACAAAATATAATCAACTAATGATTCATGATATATTATTATGGATGAAGCAGCTGTCAGTACATAAAGTGGTAAAATTCAGCTCCACCTTTACCAGCTGTTGTTTTTCTTCCACCAAGTCTCTATAGTAACACAGATCTTTGAGATTAATTACTAGGAAATGTTCTTTGTAGTATTCTTCATGTTTGAAAGTTTGCTTGCAGTTTACAGGAACAGGACTTTTTACAGGAAAAATGTGAAATTAGTTGACAATAAATATCTTCTCTTTTTGAACAGTTGGGTTTCACTGGTATGTAACTCCCAACATCTGCTTTCTTCTTGGTATTAAATAGAAGTCAGTCTGTTAATAGATTTTAGATTTAATTTATGAAGCACATGTGGAACTAATATAAACTAGACTTCTGCATTAATGTTATCAATGGCATTAAGTTGAGTAGTGTTTAGAAGTGCCCCAAGAAACCAGTTTTTTAGTGGCATACCTCTAGAGCATGTACTTACTATAGTACTTGAATTTGAGTAAACACAGTTTGTGTACTTCATTCACCTCTGCTCCAGAGTGTAGTCTTGAAAGCGGAGGGAGGTCACCTTTTCTGGAGCTGACCTCCTTTTTCTCAGTGTTATTGGTTGCACTTACCACTTACCAACTATGGTAATTTGAGTACACATGAAGATATATTGGAAAATGTGCATCCACATCTTTTTCAAGGGTCACAAGCTAATGCAGCTTTTAACCCAGCTACATTACCTCATATTCTGCTTTCCAGTAAGTCTCCACATGGTGGCGTACTTCACGGCACAGACAGATATTTTCTGCACCATCAGCTGTTGTATCCAGTTCTGCCCCTGGTCCAGTCTTATGTCCCCAGGTCTTCCCTTCCTCTATAAATAGTAGAGTATATGACTGTGTGGTTACATTCTCCTGCCTTTCTGTCTATATTTCTGTCAATTTTGTTCTTTCTGTATGAGATCTATTTCCACTGGATGGAATTTCTCACCCCTCCAAAGCTTCCCATGCTCCCTCCACCCCCCCTCCCTCCTTCCTTCCATCTCTTTTTCCTTTTTGTGAGGCATGAATTCCTTTCCTTCTCTTACTTAGCACTTTTTTACCCCCACATCTTGCATTTTTAGCGAGTCAATTTGCATGGTACATGGGCCGTGATTTGTTTTATCTGTCAGGGCTTGTGGTAGGCCATCATATAACTATCAGCCTAAATGGCATTATCTATCCTCCGCAGACCATAACGTTGACAAATTTCTCTATTAATATGCACATGCTGCAATTCAGCCATGATGACAGGATTCACCGATGCCCCCCATAGGCCAGCGTCATGATAGACACGGGTGATGTTATTATCATTCAACCCCCCTCCATGAATAACAAAAGGGATCAACCTTGGCTCGTGCCCAAGATTATCAGATTATTTTGGGGATAAGTCGTGAACCAATGTGATTGGTCAGCTTTTGGGCTCTCAACAGGAGGTTTCTTAAGTAGCAGAGTTACCCCTGGTGATGAGGTGACAACAGATTTGATGGTTTTGGGGCTAATGAGGAATATGTGAGTGATAATGAATTTGTTAGGGTGGACTACTTTAGCAAAAGTGTGCCTACCCCTGTTTTATCTTTAAAAACAACTCCATCAGTTTTCAGTCTTATCTGTATGTATGTATCATAGGTTGACATGTGAGCACTCTCAGAGACTTTGTTCACCCCCCAAATCACCGTGTCTATTTGTAACAAGTAAGTAAGTTAACGTGATTTAGGACTGAAGGATTAAAAAGGAGTTCAAATTGAAAGAAGAAAATGTATAACATTAGTAATGACACTTATCTCTATCGATTTTGCAGTTTAATAAGAAAAAAACAATACATAAACATATTGCCTTTAATTATTAGTTATTGTTTAGTTATTATTAAGGTCACAATTATATATATATATATATATATATATATATATTATTTTGTCCCACCTCGAGCTGAAACAATTAGTCAACTCATTGATTAGCTCCTCGAGCCAATATTGATCTGCATAAGTTTGATCATGGATCGATCGTTTCAGTTATTTTTTCATGCAGAAGTGCAGAAACGTGAGCTTTTCTTCATCATATTTCATAATACGTTTAATTTGTTTTTGGACAGAAGTTTGAGAGAGGTGTTTGTACTTCATATGGTCATAAATTATTCTGAATCTGAGTAGCTGACTGAGTATTCAAGTGTATAAAATATAACATTTTGTGTTAATATGCTTTGAATTCTTGGCAGCTGTTTCTTCTGCATATCTGTGTGTGTGTGCACAATAAGTGTGTCTGCACTTGTGTGTACATCAGAGTTCTGAGGTTAATTGATTCCTTGAACCCCCATATGGAGTGTTAATGCCCGCACTGGTCTTTAGCCTTGTCATGGTCAAGATGACTAAAAGACAGCGGATGGCTGAGGGTAATCTGGGGCTCCTGAGGGGCTTAGAGTAAGGTCAGTGGTCGGGTCTGGATTTGGTCAGAGATGGACTCGGGTGTGGGGTGCGGGGATATGTATTCATATTGCAGGCTAGTTTATAATTGTACAAAAAAAATCAAATAACAATAATACAGCTGGATTTCCAAGTAAGTATGATGAAGTCCAAGTATCCAACATTACTCAGAACCAAAGGATCTCTGACTCATAGTGATTAGGAATTGATCTTGAGGAACGTGATGTTAGACAAAATGCACCTGATTGTGTGGGTTTGTGGAACTGGCTGAGTCATTTCTAATCAAATGATTTAAAATACCTTGACTAACACTTCTGAAGTCAGCTGACCACCGTGCTGACCTGCCTCACCCTGGCACCACATGGCCTGCCTCAGGATACTAACTCACATCTGCTTTTGCTTCACAATCACCACTGAGAGCTCTGAGATCTGGAACTGAAACAACATGCATGTAAGAGCTCCTGCTTCATGAAGCTGCAGTCAGCAAATACACTGTGACGAAACATCAGCATGTGATGAAGAGTGTGACAAAATGTGTGTGTTGTTATGTCTGCAGCTGGCCCATCTGCTGATGTTTTTGTTGGGGATATACATATATTTCTTTGCTATGCCTGACAGATTTTATACACATACTTACAAATACATGCCATTTGGTCACTTAGTGCATGCGTCACGCTGAGTGTCTACAACACTTTTGTGCATGAAAAGTCAACATCTGCCCATGCATTAATCTGCCAACACATTTCTTCCCTTTATTTCTGAGACACAGGAACACAGACTGTGTTCATAACAGGTGAAATACTGTTGTAGTTGCATCACTCCAGACACTCTGGTGTAACTTATTCTAGTTTACTTATTTGAATGGTAGTTAGAGCGTGATTGTGTCTTTCTTTGCTGCCTTTCTTCACACTTATATCTTTCTAAGTACTAGAAAGTCTTAACTCCAATAGTCAGTACAACCAGAGAATAATTTTTTTACTGGCTGCAAAATGTGGCCTTAAAATTACACTTACCCATATAAAACACCCTTTTCCTTCTTCACCACTGCAATATGTGTCCTGCATGCCGCCTTTCGCCCCTCGCTTCCTCCTCTCCATACCTATAGGAGATTTAGGAAAAGAGTTGGCAGCCAGAGCTGGTTGCTCAGCCCTCAAGGGAAGAGTTTGATTTCAGCCTGAGGGACTCAGGTCACTGGATTGAGTTTGGACAAGTTTCTGTTCTTCCTCTTCATTCTTCCACTTTTTCCTCTGTGTTTTGCCCCACTCTGCCCTTCCTTTGTGCCTTAATGATTTGCAGATGCCTCCAAAGTTGTACCAAAAAAAAAAGAAGCCAAAAATAACCCGCTGCACTCCCACTGGAACGATTTTATGCAGTGTCAAATGTACAAAACTTGTTCATTTACTTATTCACTGCTATTATAATTAGCTGCTAGTTACCAGCACCGCAAACGTCCTGTGTGTTGCCACCTGTGCTGTTTCATTGGGCAAATGCTTGGATGTCATGCAGTTGGTGTTCTAAAGACCATGTTGAATGCTTAATGACCACCCATACATGATATGGCTAACCTTTACCTTGAACCTGCTCTGCATGACAAAGCCCATGCTATTGATCCAATCAGCAGTCATCTATGTGTCAGAAAAGGGGCTTCAACAACTGCATCATCTGATTATTTATCAAAAACCATTAACCCCAGAGAATCAAACAGCACAGCACTGGTTCAAGTGATTTGTGTAGACAAATACAGTTGGACCAGAAACTGCTTACGCCTCTGCCTTTCTCCTGATTGGAACTTGTTTATAGAGCTTCGAGGTTGTGTTTGCCTTTCAAACCATGCACAGCATGAATAGCTTAACAGGCACCCTGGGAGTTGACTGCAGCAAAGTACTTTTCATGCTGCTGCCGTTTTCCACCAAACAAAACTCATTCATTGGCCCCTGTCCTTACCTCCTTGATAAGTTACAACCAGCCATTTCCAGGTCCCACACTTACACCTATTGTATTGTCACTCTGTGGAGATCATTTACCGTTAGCTTGTTCAATTAACCCAGCAGGAATCTAGCATGCATAGAGAGCTATGTTTGCAGTTTGGCTGATGGAAGGGCAGTTCCTTTATACATTGGGTCACTTGTATCTTGGTTGACTGAGTAGTTTTTTTCCCCCTTATATTTTTTCCATTTGTGTATAACAGATAAAACAAATACACAGTGAACAGAGTGAAAACTAAACACAGTGTTAAATTATTTTACAACTGCTTCTCCTCCTGTGCATTTATTGGTGTTAGTAAATCAAGCAGATTTATAAAGGAGCAAACAGGGTTAGCTGCTGAGTCTGCAAGTTGTTGTAAAGGCCGAGACCTGTTGACCAGATAACCTGAATGACTGCTGCCCTGTTATGCCTTAAATGACACCGGAACACAAACATTGACAAAGGCTGCTGGACTGAACCTGTTTTGAGTGTTATTTAATGTTGCGGCAGAGGGGACATGGGCATATCAGAGCATGACAGCAAGACTGGATTGGGAGTAAAACCAAAGCTTGTAACTGAATTTATACTAAAAACTTTATACTATACTATACTATAGCTTAACTAAGTTATGACAAGCATTTGAGCAGCAGTTAACATTCCCTGGTCGTGTAAAACATTTCTTCAGCAGAGCATATCAGCATCTTTAATGCCACTGCGGCAAAACTAGAGCAAGAAGGGCAAACATCCTGGCAAATATCCTGCTAACTCTGAGGCTTGGTTTGTCCGCAGCATAGTTTCCATCAGTACAACACATCACTGACTGAAATATTATCCATCCCACATGTAGTAGAGGTCATGTATCCAGCGTGGCTCAAGACATATGGGATGAGACAAGGGCATAAGTTCTGTGCTCTCTCTGTCCCACTTTGGTGACAATGAAGCATATTCTGGTTGCTAGCAAACATCGATTGTGGTGGAGAGGTCAGTATAAAGGCGTTATTCATCTACTGTTGCTGGTCACAAAGAAGAGACAGATACGTCAGATCACAGGGCAATGGATAAAGGGATAGAGAAAAAGAGAGCTAGGACAAGTATAACGACACAGAAGAAGCTGGAACTGTTGTGTCGTAAATGAGACATGGCCTTTGCTCATGCACGTGTGCTGTCTCTGTCAACAGGAGAAGCTGTGTGTTTACACGTGCACGGCTAGCGTACGTATCAGTGTCTCTTTAATAGCTTGAGAGCGGTCGCAGCGAGAGCAAGAGGAGGCTTTCATTAACCGCATGCCGTGAGAGGGCACTGACTTAACCGCCGGCTATGCTGCCCTGAGCAGTTTCCGCTCTCCTGGCACTGAAGTATAATCATCCAGGCCTATTTGCTCTACATCATACCTGGCAAGATGAGAGGCCGTTCATTATCGAAATGGGCTGGCTCGCAGAGGCCATCAAGGTCAACTGTCCCAATCAAGGATGCGCTCTTCGCTTGATCGTTGATCCTGCCTCTTAGTGGAACAACAACGATCATTTACACCCACGGCTTGCACGCACACATTTACTGACTCAAACACAGATGTGCCTACATACACTTAGTCATCTCACACACGTCCCTCTTTTATTCTGAAATTACATCTGACCGACTGCCATCAGATGCAACCTGGTACTCTTCATCAGTTATTAAGAAACCACTTCACCTTCTGGTCTCTGCCTAGCATTTGTTACGCCTGTATGGTGGTTATTTTTAAAGGAAAGAGGGTATTTTCACATGGGAGAGAAGGTTCTAGTGGGAATCCGCTCCTCACTACAGCACCGTGCCTTAGTTTTATTGCCCTGTCTGTGTCTGATTTTCAACTGTACTGCAGCAGGATGACGTGGCTAAATCTGAGGTTAGATGTAGGATTTGATTAGCCCCTGGGAAAACTGAAAAGGACATAATGATTGTGCGCAACGCAAGAGACAAAGAACAGGAGGAGAGAGGAAGAAAGGGAGGGTAGAAGGGGAGGAAGATTGACAGATTGTCAGCTATATAAATAGCATGTTCTGTTTTCACCTGATCTCCCTTTGTCCCTTTGTTTTAACCCAACTTGCATGCTCCAAGTCCAAAAGTCACAATTGAATAGGGCAGAAGCAGACAAGCAAACCTCACACACAACTCTGTGTCACCCCCCCATCTGTATCTTAGCCTTTGCCATAATCCCATTAGAATCCATTAAGCAAGGCATTTCAAACTGATCCTTCTTGCAAATGTGGGGAGAGGTCGCCTTCCTCTCTAACAGGGTGAAGAAGGGAGGGAGAGAGGAGTATAGGAAGAGGATGGTGGTGCCGCTTTAGAGTCACATGACTAATTTGTGTCTGTTGCAGGGAGAATGGGCAGCTGGCCAAAGTCATCCCTCCCTCTCTCTCCATCCTTGACTCTCTGTCTCTCTCTCCCTCTCTCAAACACATGCATTTGTTATTGGGCTAAAGCTGATTGTATGTGTTTTTGTGAGAATGTAGTTGCCAGTTTTTTGATGTTTAGGAGTTAATAGAACCACACACAGTGACCGTATGCTTATTTGTTGACCGAGCGGGTCCTGCTTATCACTAACGATGTCCCTCTTGTGTTGCTTCTCCCTCAGGGACTATGGCTCCAAGCGCAAGTCAGGTAAGTCACCTGTTTTCCTTCACTGTCCTTCCTTAAAGCTAACTCTCCTCTGTCTTTAAACTTGTTGCTGTTAATGAAGTCATTCCTTACAATCCAAGTGGGGAAATACTGCATGACGGATGACTCTCAGACCCTCACTTGTGTCTTGTCTGTCATCTGTGTGATGTCAGTATGTGGTTTGTCGCTGTCTTGCTGTTGATTCTGTTTTGGGGTGGGTTCAAAAAACTGTCAAAGCTTCTCCTTCTGGTTGTAGATTTGCCTCGCAGTCCAGGGTGGGGTTTCGGATTTGTCTCGGAACAGAATAGTTTGTTGGGATGTTAAAGCAGATTAATTTGAGGGAAAAGCATTATTCCCTGTTGTGTCAGTCAGGAAGTTGGAAAGGATTGTTAGCCTCTGAATCTCCTTGGATGACATGTGTGGTTTACTTCATAATTTTATTACAAAGAAGAATGGTTTTCTTTTTGCAGGTACAAGCTTCTAAGGGGCTTTGTTTTTATTCTGTCTTTTGTCTAATTTCCTGTAACTTAAGAGGTAAAGAAAGGCTGTAATACTTCCACTGGATGCCACACATACAGTTTTATAGAATATAGAGGAAAAACATCAGTTCTTGGACCTGTTCCACTATATCCAACATGAATCCAGTGCCACGGGCCAATTAACCACAACCCAGCTGGCTTGTTTGAATATAACTCTATTAATTCATTCCTTACCGTCAAGGATTTTTAGCCTTATTAGCCATCGTAGCAAATGTATGGCTCCTAGAGGGTATTAGCTACATTATAGCTGCTTAACAAAAGCATTGGTACATGTGAGTCACTGATACATGCATCTTGGAACCTGGTTTGTTTAAGGATTACTCTAGGTAGACTGAGGAAACGCTGGGAACTATCAGTCATAGTTCTTATGAATTATTGAACAGAAAATGCAGGAAATAGCTCGTTGTTAGTGGAGAATATGATTCTCTTGCTGCAAATGTCCTCAAAGAGTACTTTGTCTTGATATTTAAGCACTGAGAAAGGAAATATGTGACATCAGCAGCAGTACTGCAGTGCAAAACCCACAGTTAATATGTTCTGCCCCCTCAGTTGTTACCTTATTCAAAAAGGTTTTTAGTAAGGTCAAGGTGATTTCCTTGACTCTTGAAATTGATGGTGAGTTTATTTTTAGACTAAAAGCCCAGGCACTCTATGACTCTCCTGCTACGAATTGGTTTGTCAAAGCCCCAGAGAGAGAGCTCACCAAAAATTCAATTACATCCACATTCTTCAAAGTGATTTGATTTCTTGGAAGCTGATTGCTTCCACAGATAAGCCATTTTGGTGTGTGTGCTTCTTTTCTCTCTCCATGCCACGTCAGTGTAGCGCATTATGCTTTGAAACAAGTGGCTCCCGTAGCCTTTCTGCCGGTTGGCCTAAATCTTTGAGATGCCCAGCTGGATGCCACTTCACTGACCCAGTGATTTCTTCTACAACTTAAAGAAACCTGAAGTAGGTCATTCAATGAGGCAAGATAATCTGTGAATGTCTGTTTTTAATCCTATGGGCAGTTGCATAACATTTGCAATATTTTTTATGGAACCTGCAGGATCATTCTTTCAGTGAGGTACCCCTTCATTCGCCAGATATACATTTAGAGTGAATTACATCAAGTCGATTAGATTTAGGTGGTTCTGATGATCCATCAATGTATTTTTTGTGTATCATTAGAGCCTCTCATTGCAACTCACATATACTTTTGAAAGTTTTCAATTTACAGCAATTTGTCTAATTCCACAACATTTTTACTATCCTTTGTTCATTGAAAACTATCCCTATGTTGTGGTTGCTCCTGTTCATGTGCTTCTATCTAATATACAGCTGTAGCTGTTAGGTATAAGTGTAGTAAGGTTTTCTTCAAAAAATACTATTAATGTTTATTTAAGAATATGGTAGACAGTTAGAAAAAACAATAGGTAGGCATTTCCTTATCCATATTCATATTCAACTAGTTTCCTACAAAAGTGTGTTTTTGTGGGGAATTGCACAATGGAACTACTTGTTGTTGAGCAGCAGCCAATAATGAATTTGGAGTTTGGACTTGGACCCAAATCTGTGCTGTTTCTATCAGAATCCTAAATCCTTATAGATTGAGGTAGGACCAGATTTATATGGCAACAAATTAAATCTCAGCGTTCATTTTTGTTCATTCAACATGAAACATGATTCAAAAATAAATTTCTTTGCTAAAGCAATGTGCTGTTCTCCAGTAACTAGGGCCATATGTGCAATATCACATCACTAGCAAAACTGTTCTTTATTCATTACAAGCACAACAATAACAAAAAATGTTACACCGACCCAAAGTTACTGCATACTGGGCTCTGAATGCTTCCAAAACTCAGGTGACCTACTGTACACTTTGTCTCTGAATGTCTCCAAAACTATGCTGACATAGGCGAAAGCACAAAAGCAAGTGATAGGTCAGTCTATGACAAGAGGAGGAAAATAGTTTCCATGCTATTGAATATGATCTGTCAGCAAGCTGCTGTTTGTCTTCATCTGCTGAAGCTGTCACTTCTCGAACTCACTGTGCGGCAATAAGCTCACAGGCGCAGGTGCCTCAGAGGAAAACGCAGACAGCTTACATTACTGACGTAGCTCTAGAGAACTGCTGCCATTTGTCACTGAGTGACAGCAGAGGAAACACTAATCTAGATTTAGCAATTTAGGCAACAAATAGTTGAATTGATTTGATATGTCTCCCAGCTCTAGGTGGATGTGCTACTAAAAAGCTGGACAGATAGCCCCTTGTTGTTATACTTGGTGGAGGAAATTGCTGGTAAGCGGAGACACGCAGTGATGTAACAACGTGGCTCTTTGGTTATAGAAAAGGAAACCAGTTCTTCAAAGGTTTGCAAGCTTTGCAATATTTTAACTCCCCTAAAGTCACATAACTGTGTATGGATTATACAAAAGGAGAACAACCTGTTACTGAGATTTAGAAGTGTTGGCAACTGAAGCATTTTAAACAGAGCCAAGCTACTTGTATTTCATTATTAATGTATATGCTAATCTAAAATTGTGTCGCTTCATACTTCGTACAGATCGTATCAGACTCTTTCCGCAAAATGTTGAACTGTTTCTTTAAGTTGTGTGTATGCCCTTCTTTTATGAATTCTAAAGAAAACTGGTGTTGTAGCAGCTGGAAATGTGAAATGCTTCAATTCCAATCCGATCACTGTTTTCGAGAATCACAGGATGTTTTGAACAGCACATGTAAACTTTTTGCTGCCCGTTATTGTGTAATATGGCGTCAGTCGTAGAGAGGGGTAAAATGGGCAAATGCCTAACAGATGGAAATGTCCTGCTGTGGATGACTATTAATTCTGGCCTATGTCCTTCCACACTCCTTTGTTGCATTTCATCTTTAATGAATTCCCAGTGTCGTAAATGACATTGTGACACATCTCTTAAAGACTATTGCTTCATGAGCTTCAGTTTACGACACTGTGAACAAATTTCCATAACACTGCAGCTGAACAACTGAAATCAATTCACTTACTAATTCAAAGGAATGAGACTTTTTTTTTTTCCTGACAAAAAACATCTAACCTCAAGTTACAGGACACTGATAAATGTCAGACATGTTTTTTAAAAAGTAGGGACAGGCCCTGTACTCTTCCTCTGCACTGCAGAGTGCAGACGGACTCCCACTGCGTGAGGGCCACATTCACAGGGAACGGAGGAGGGTGCTGTTTGAGCTTCTGAGGCCACAGGGGTTGTGGCTGTCAGACAAGTGCTAGTTTGTTTACGTGGCACAGTGGATAAGATTTCAGATTGACGCTGGAATGGCTGGTCGTATTTACTTGGAGGAGGGAGGAGGGTTGTGTCTGTGTGTCTGTATATGTGTGTTAGTGTTTTTACAAGTGGATAGGGGCAGTTTGTGTGTGTGTGTGTGTTTGTGTGTATCTGTTGAGCTGTCAGTGCTAACTGGAATCTTAGAGCCAGGCTGTTATTTGTAACAAGAGCAGCTCCTCTGTCTACAGGCACATTTTCACCCACCATTACCTGCCTTCATATACGAGGCCATAATAATTTGTTGACTTTTACACATTTATTGTCACACTGAGAATTTAATTGCAGCAATAATATCAGCTCACTATTATCATACCAGTGTTGAAAATACAGGGAATAGGGGTTTGATTTAGGTAGAAAACAAAGCAAAGATTTAGTCTTTTCCAGCTTTAAGTGTGTGTGTGTTGCATCTGTGTAGCTCCTCCTTTATGAAACCTGTAGGATGTGATGTTTAAAAGCAAAACTAGTGACTGAGGTGAGTCAGAGGAAAGACTGAGGGTGAGAGCAAAAGTTTGGACAGTGCTCACTGTGGAACAGATGTGGCTTCTGATCTGTTTCAACCTCACACTGAAGCGAACGCCACACCGTGTCGCTTTCCCAACTGGGTTTGGAACTGGAACTTTGTGTCATTGCTGACGGCTGTATTTTTGTTGGGATTGTGTCACGGCGGAGGGCCTGTCGACCCCCCCCCGCCGCCCCCTGTTTGCACATATATGTTATTTGTCACTGCATACGTTTGTGCCACAGTAGGAGATAAATTGTTTTGTCTGTTTCTTCTCCTGTCACATTGCTAAACATTGCATCAATACTAGTTATCTTCTGCCTGTGGTTTGACATTGTTAGTGTTGGTGACATTCAATGCTTTTTCCACAAGTGTTGGATCAATTGTGGTAAGCTGTAATTTGTTATTGGCCTCCTTTGTCTTGGTGTCAGGTGACAAGGGGCTTTCATTTAAACTGACTGTGTGTCTTGGTAACATCTTTAGGTAGCATCATGAGATTGGATCTTAAGACTGTTTTTTTACCTTCTCTTTAGGTTAGAAATGCATCTGGGGCTGAATATGTCAAAGTCTAGTGCACAGTGTTGATGCTTAATATCTCACAATATCACTTGTGAGATATTAAGCATGTGGAAGTGAAACCTTGTTTGTTTCAAGGTTGCAGTCTCTGCTTATCATTTTCCGTATTCAGTTATCACCTCTCTTTAATCCTTACTTTTCATTCTCTGTAGTTCTCACTTTTATTATGTTGTCTTTATTTACTTGCTACTTATCTTTACCTTTATTCGTTTATGTGGCACATGGTGTGGACAGCAAAGAAAGAATTTCATTGTACAGGGCAATGTCTAACTAATGCAGTCTAATTCAACAGTCCTATTTGTTCAAATTGTTTTAGAGAGATGTTATCACCTTTTTAGTCAGTTTTGGGGCTATAGTTGATGCTGCTGTTGGATCATTTTAGACCACATTGGTTTTAGGTTGGTGTACGTGTAAGTTTATCTACAATAAACAAATTTCAGCAAATGTATATCTTGATATTTCCTCAAAAACATATTTGTGCACTATATATTATTTGGTTCCTTGGATTAGATATTTGTGTGTTATTATTGATGGCTACACTATTAAGTGAGAAGATGTTCAACCCTCACCAGACCAGTGAGGGTGATTATTATGATGATGGACAGGAACCGGAACTTTTCTCTCAAAACACCATCTACTAAGTTGATAGAAAAACAAGATAGGTGCCTAATGAGCTCAATCTAAACAAAGAGAGAAGGACTTAAGAAGTCCCAATTATTATTGTCCCTACAGGCCTTTAATTGCAGGGTAATGCAGGCATTTAGAGTCTGGATTCTAAGAAAATTTACCCACAGCAAAGTGAGAGGGAAAGCACCACTGGATCTGTTGGTTTGTGGATTCAACACATAAACCTGAAAGGAATTAATAAATAGTATGTGTGTCCTTGCATGGAAAAGAGGTGGGTTAGTAAGGCAATTTTAAGTGCTACATTGAGACCAGCTGGGTGGGTAATAATCACAGTAAAGCATTAGTGAGCAGGGTTTGACCCTTGCTGACCTGGGACCAGCCCATATCCTCCCTATGGGGCTAACATCAATCCAGAAAGACTCGAGAGGGGATTTGGCTTTTATTATCTCACGTGAGTCAACATACAAGAACGGTTAGCCTCTCTGCAGGAGCAGCGCTCCCTAGGATCCAGTACAGCGTGCAACTCATGAACAAAAGTTCAAAAGATAAGTTGATTATTTAGGAGACAGCCCTGTTTTCAGAATGACCAAATGTACTCAGTAAACTTCATAAACCTTCAATTACAGATATAAAAAAACTTGGGGTCTTTAAAACATTATCCATGTACTTCGACCACTTCTGTGTCTATATTATTGCAAATTGAACCCTATTAGAGGGATTATGGTGTGATTCATCTGCACTAAACCAAATTAAAGCGAGGGTACAAAATACCTATGAACAAAAAGAAGTTTAGACAAAAGGATGTTTAGATTGGATAAAGAAAATGCCTAGGCAGCTTTTCTTTCATTTCTTTGATACCATTTTAGAAAATATATTTCATGTTCTAAATAGCACTAGGTTTCATTTATCCATTGTTTGAAAACCATTTGAACCAGGCTGGACTCCTACCACGTCTATTAATGTTGCTCGTATGTGTGGAGAAACCAGGCAGAGATACAGTATGTGGACAAACATACAGTTGGGGATATTCCAGATGACTTTAATAAGAAAAAAATAAGACTTGCCAATTCTGATTTTGGTGGATTCCGATATCTTTGTCTTTCTATAACCTATGATTTGCAGAAGATACAAACATTTTTGTAACTTTTCTTTAATGAATATTTTAAGTTTAATAAAAAACAACAACTTTTAAAAAACGTCCTCTTACTCTCATTCAAACAAATCCCAAAACAAAAGTGCTCTAAGTATCTGGACAAACCTCCAAGTAAAAAAGTATTTTTTAGGGATGCTCTGATCCGGTTTCTTGCTGCAGATTCCAATACTGATCACCAATGACTGCCGATCACTCATACCGATCACTGATACCGATCACTGATACCGATCATCGATACCGATCTCTATGGATTGGTTGTAATTTTTTCAATTTATTATAGGTAGAAGATTGGTGTGTTAAGTGAGGTATTATATTATAATGCTCCAGAATGAGACCTGGCATAGCTTCATAGCAGATCACATAATAATAACACTGATTATTTCTGGCCTTGTCTTTCTTTCTGATCACATACTGTTTCACAGAAATCGGCCGATAATGATCACTGGCCAATCGATTGGAACACCACTGGTATTTGTTCTTTTCCAGATGTAAACAGGCGCAACAGGTAAAGAATACAATAAGGCACCGATGTTTGGATGGTTGTTCCTCTATCGTTTATTTTGGCCTTACAGGTGTTACAAAAATGACTTGAATGACTTCCACTCCAACAGTATGTTGTCAGCGTATCTGTGAAGTAACTGACTAGCTAAGCCCAATCCAAGACGATGGCTTTGAGGAGGGTAGCGAAGTGGGTGAACAGCGAGGAGCTGAAATTCCCACCGCTTCACTGTGTTCTGATGCTCGACATGATTGAACGCCATCATGCTTGTAAATGTGTCCGGCACAAAATCTGTAATCTCAGACTGATTCCGATCTCCTGCTGATTGTCAAACTTTTCTTTAGCTCTCACCACTGGCATGGAACTAAGCTAAACATTCTGCAAAACATCAGCATGGTTTCATTGTCTCTATGAGCATGTTCGCATGCTTAATTAGCAGCTCAAAACAGGGTTGTACCCACACTCAGCCTGACAGAGCATCTGCCGTGGCTGGAGACTCAGTCTTAATACCAAGCCACATACCATTATTCCACATACTGCAGAAAACAGATGGGGTTGGAGCACATCAATGTGCATACAGTATATCTGGAGTTGAAGAGGAGTTAAAGTGTTGCAGGATACTTAATTTTCCTCAAAGCATACTTGATGATGATGAACAGAGGACATTCCTGGTTATTTTTGGTAGTTCGCCCTGCCCAGAACCTTCCTATTTCCCTCTTATTACTATGGCCTGTTTCTCAAGCAGTGCAGTAGCCTTAATGTTGGCTCATGTCCAGGAAACAATGCCAATGGTCTGATAAATCCGAGTTTCAAATCACGATCTCCTTGAAAAATACACGTGAATTTCAGCTTGCGCCTCAATTGTTCGTCACTGCTTCCTCCGTCCCTGTCCCTGTGCATGCATGGTGTTTCATTTCCTGTTTGGGAGCGTAGATGTTTTTTGAAGAAGGGCAGGTGTGGATTAGATGTGACTGACAGTCATCTTCAACAATCACAGAAGGAGCAAAGGGAGAGATGGAGAAAGACATAAAAAGGTAGCTTGTAACAGACACCAAAACAGCTGCTGGTTTTTGCTGTCAAATGCCTTTTTTAGTATGAGTAGGAACACAGGCAACCACTTTGTGCATCATTCCCACATGAGTTCTGTAGGACTCTATCTCTGCCTCTTTGCATTTCATGTTCAGTAGGTGGGATATAGGTATGCTCTACCATACTGTTGCTTCTGCATGCCGTCAAAATAAATAATCTGTCTCTGCTTCTCTCCTTTTTTCTCTTTGTCTGCAGTGTGGATGTATGGGTTTACAGACAGCCCGAGGAAAGAGGCCTCAGGTAGCCTTGTGTGTCTATGTCAATGGGCTGAAAATGCATGCGCTACTGTGCTTGTGCGAGCAAGACACGCAACAGCTGCATCCCTTTAGGGTTTTCAGTTTATTTCTTTTCACACTTCAGCTTTCTCTCGACTTCTGCTTTGCATGTGCTGTCATCAGCCTCCACCACTCTTCCACCCATCTGCTCAGATTCAGCCTCTCTGCAGTCTATCCATCCATCTCTGCAGACCTGGTTAGCCAGCAGAACTAGCGAGGGGACCAGAATGTGGAGCTTCGGTCTTCATGTGGTGAAGGGCCTTAAATGGAAATGAGGTGTCAAGTCTGTTTTTTTGCTTTTGTCTGCAACATGGTTTAAGTCACTACCTTTGACTTCCTTCAACTTCAGGTGTATAATATAGTGTATGATGAGTAGTGAGAGATGTGGAATCAAAATTATCCCTGTACTGCAGCAAAATCATTGAAGAACATTCTTTTCCTGCATATATAAACGCACATAGACACAAATATAATCACACATTTGCCCATCTGGTTAACATTTAGCCAATGTTTTTGAGCGATTTAACAGTAATTGAGGCATTACTGGGGAAAGACACGCATATATTGATTCCTTCCATTAGAACTATCACTGTGTCAGTACTAGTTAGCAACAGCATAGACAAATCCCGCTTTCAACACTTCAGTCAAACAAAACAAATGACCGTTTTTCTTGTGTACAAGACGTGAACAACTTGGAGAAACGCTCCTTCACCTTTAATTCCAACAAGAAATGTTGCACAATAAAAGTGCTGGAATATAGAAAGCAGGACGTAACAGGTTTTTTTTAGAATTTATGGTATGTCTCAACAAGGCGTGGCGGCCATTAAAGCAGCATAAAGCTTTTAAATAGCTGGATCTGTGCTGCTTTATTACCTCAGGCTGACTTTGATTGTTCCATGCACATAGGCTGTTGATATTCTTCACAGTATGTAACAGTATGTCACTATTTTGCCTCCTGTTAGAATGATAATGAAAGACAGAGACAAATACTCAGCCTTACCTTGTGAGGAAATAAGGTCACGGGAATTTCCTGGTGTTCCACACGTTTTTTATTTGGGGAACAATATGCAGAGATGCTTACTTAGGGTTTAAACATTCCACTAATAGTTCATCATACTTTTCATTTCTCTGGGCTGCTTGAATGCATGATTGTTCTTGCAACTTGTTCGATTATCATAAAACAGAATGGAATGATTTGCAAATAATTTAAAACCTACATTTGCTTAGATATACTACAATGACAACATGCTGAAACTGAGAAATTAGTTTTTTGCTCATTTTGATGCCATGAATGTGTTGAAAAAGTTGGTACACAGCCTGTTTACCACTGCGATGCATCACATCTTCTATTACAAACACTCTGTAAGAGTTTGGGCACAGAGGAGTCCAGTTTTTCCACGCATTTTTTGTAGATATAGGATTTCAGCTAAAAAATCTGTATCATTCAACATTAATGGCACCTTTACATGTGCAAATTACTCATGCTGTGTGACGCTTTGACACGTTAGACCTCAGGGCACTTTGACTTTCACACTTTGCCTCAGTCCTTCTCCAATGAGCTGAGTGAAGGTAGAGTTGTAATTTGCATGTGTGAGACTAACCGTGTTTATTGACAATGATCCTCAGAGGTGCAGTGATTTATGTCAGTTTTGAATGCAGAGCAGTCTGAGGGCCTGAAGATCACTGCCAGTGACTACTGATTGTCAGTCTTGTCCATTACATGCAGATATTTTTCTAGATTCACTGAAACCTTTAATGATATTATGAACCAGAGATGATAAAATAAAAAAAATTCTTTTTGTTAAGATTGAAGATGTTGCCCTTGCAGGCTTACAGGATGATGAACCTGAGATTCTTTTGTTGCCCCTGTCCCAACTTCTTTGAAATTAAATCATTAAATTTACGAAACCATCAAATCTTTCACTTTAAACATTTGACATAATGTCTTTTGAGGTATTTCAAGTCAAATGCAGGTTTTAAGTGATTTGCACTTCATTGCATTCTGTGTTTATTTTTATTTTACACAACAACTCAAAATTAGGTTGTATTATCTGCATATATTTTACCTCATTCCCTTATCTTGTGCTGGCGTCTCAGGAGAGGAACTTTCTTGTGAGCTGCATGGTAAACAGCTGACTTAATCTTACTCATGATTGGTTCTAAGCTACAGAGATCTCCTCTTAGATCTTAAAGAACAGTACAGGATATGCACGTCTCAGCTCCTACAGCACAATCCATGTTCAAGTTTTGACAAAGACGCAGATGCTGACTGCACAGACTTTATTATCTCGGATACAGTCACAAGTCATACGTGGGAAGTTGGAGAGATTTGCTGAGTGTTTTTGTTCATTAGAGACGTCCATTATATTTCTGGATTATGTCGCTGCTGCTCCCCTTTTCCTTTCATCTATGAAGGATAGTGCCATTTTTTCACATTACTTATAGCATCTTCTGGATCTTTTAACCTTGCTAACTCAGCTGGATCTCTGACTGTCACCTGTCTACTGCATGTTGCTTGTTTTCACCACCTTTGTTTTGCCTTTTTGTTCTTTTGGCTTACTTGCTGTGATTGGCTTCACATTCTGTTCCTGGTCCCATCTCTGCCACAGACACTCAGTTACTTAAACAACAGAACACAACAGGATGTGAAGCTTAATTTAATGAAAAATCCCTCTGAATCTTCATGGGTCATCTTGCTGTGGCCAAACAAGCAAATAAGTGTGTCTGCAACTCAGATCAGATGTGCACCACGTGAAATCAAGTCAATGAAGTCACTGTTGGCATCGAAAAGGTTAAACATCAGAGAGAAGGAGAGAGAGAAAACAGAGTGGCCTAACCCCAAAGTGAAATGCTTTCTTCTTTTGTTTCGCATAAACATGGACCCAACCTCTTTCCTTGTTTCTCTCTCTCTCCTCTAGTCCACTCATATGTTTCTATTTAAGGCCAGCAGTGCCGACTACCATGATTGGTGTGTTCACCTCCCCCCCCTCTCCCGACTCCCTGTCCAACGGCTGGCTCCCAACGGCAGCGGAGGGGAGGCCTTTTTTCTCAACCGCACTGTTGATTTTCCACAGGGAAACTTCACCATTCTTCCACTCATTTGCTCCCCAGTCTTCCCCTCCAGCAGTTAGCAGCTCCTCTGTTTCTCCTTCATCCCCCCTCGCTCCTCGCTTTCCTTTTCTTTGGATCTTAAAGTTTAGTCCAGGTCATGGATCCTCTGTAGGGATAAGATGCAATCCCTGCAAACATTTAAATCCCTTTCCTTCTATTTGATTTGATTTCTTCCGATGCTCCTCAGTCCTTCTCTGTGGGCCGGGGGTCGACTCAGCTATATGGCCAGACGTTTGGGACTATGCAGTCAAGTCGTGAGCTTGCATTCTGATTGGACAGGGAGGAACAGTGGCGGTAGGGAGTGGGGGTTGGCCGATGGCGGCGTACCGGGTGCACGGCGGTGTGGTTGGTTGCAGCGGGCGTTCGCGTGGTGCCACTGCGGGCAGGTGGCTGACAGCCTGTTTCTTCCCCTCAGGGATTGACAGTTCGGAGCCCATGGTGCTGGAGCAGTACGTGGCTGTGGCCAACTACGAGAGGCAGGAGAACTCAGAGATCAGCCTCAAGGCCGGAGAGACCGTGGACGTGATTGAGAAGAGCGAAAGTGGTGAGTGGATCCTTTTTTTGTTTTTATGTCAAGCATGTGTGTTTTGACATCTGACAACCATTTGCACACATAGATCCAAAACAGAACGTAATGTGTTGAAATGTAGCATAGAAATGCAGAACTACTTGACATTTTGTTTTTATTCTTACTGTTTGAATCTGCCTCTCTCTGAGTACACATTAGTAGCATAAACATAGTCCTCACCAGAGAGTCATGCTCACTCAACACACCTCTCTTTCGCTCCCTTCGTTTGAATTTAATTCTCCTTTTTGAGACCTGTTAGTCTGCAAGTGTCCCCCAGTCCAGCCTTTCTATCACTGCCCTGCGCTCCTTCAGTCTTTCCCTTCTCCCCCAATCTCTCGATCTCCTGGCTGGGGCTTGGCAACACCCTGAAGGTGCTGTTTGGTTGGCAGCAGTCACTGTGTGTGTGTGTGTATGTATGGTGGGCATAGCATGCGTGTTATGGCTGTAGGACATGCTTTTTGTGAGGATGAAGTTGTGTGTATCCAGTGAGCTGTAATGACAATAGTGCAAGTATGTGCAGCACTTCACTTTTCACCTATCCTTCCCCCCTGTGGAAATTCTGTGTTTAGCAATCCGAAGCTGGATCTCATTTTCCATGCAAACAGTGACTGACAGCCAGCAGCTTGCACAACTCAAGAGAACTCAGCAGAAATCTTGGCACAAACACACCATGTCTCTCTCTCCACTGTTATCTAAACACTGATTACACTTGTGAATTCGTTGGCTTTCTGTTATCATTGTGTGCACATCTTTCAGTGATTATGTGCCTTATTTTGTCAATTTTACAAAAAACCAGCTCATCATTTTGACTTCCCTGTGCATGACTCACATTTTGTGGATTTCCCGTTTGTCCACTGTCAGCACAAGTGACATAATTGTTTAGTGAGGTTTAGACAGAGCAAAGAAGTTGCATGGGATTGATTTTTTTGATGTGGGTTTCATTCAAACTCATACTGCAGTATGAGCAACTCCTGAACTTAGAGGAACGTTTGCCCAGGATCTGGATGTGTGTGCTGTTGTTATTCTTTGGGTAACAGAAATTCAGCAATTGCCATGATGATGATGATGACATCACACAGAGGCTATGCCAAGACAAACATGAATGAGAGCTCTTAATAATAACCTCCTTCCCACTTTAAAGCCTTTAATGCAGCCTCCTGGTCTTTGCATTTTCATTATTTTTGACATTTTGATGTACACAATCCAGTCTCTATAAGCACTTATTTCCTTTAACATACAGGTCATTATGTGTCAGTAGTGAACCATAATACAGTTTTTCCTCTCCAAGAAATGCTCAAATCTGTAGTTTACCTTTCTTCTTCCAATACTTTTCCCCATAAGATGTTATTTAATCCAACACAGAAAATTTCAACCAGTTTTTTTCAAGCGTCTGCAGGCTTGACCTGATATAATTAAGGGTTCAACTCTGGAACCGGATGTTGTTTTTGTGCCTCTGTAAAGAGTTATTGTCCTTGCAAATCTAGACCGAGCTGTTTCACTGAACTCTTTCAACAAGACATATGGTCATATAGAAACGTAGACTAAGGATGAGATTCAATGTTGCACAAGTATGTCACAGGAATTGTTATATAGCCAAGTGAGATTTATGAAGCATCATCATGAGTTGGGATTGGATGGGCCAGAATTGTCCCTGAGAGAGTAGAGGCCTTGTCTGGGTCACTGTCTTTGTTTTCTCCTCGTAGTTGCTCCACAGACATGGGAACCATAGTCTCTGGAGAGAGAAATGTCCCAGGTGGAGATAATTAATCTGCATATGTTACCAGTTAAATTATATGGTATGTCAGTCTAAGGGGAGACAGTGATGTGTAGGAGACAGAGAGGAAAGGTCAGTGTGACCTATAATAGATGCAGAGAACAATACAATTAGTATTATATGATTGAGATACAAGTCTTAATTGCATATATAGGGTGTATTAATCTTTTTTTGTAAATGTTGGTGAGTTTTCCAGAGGAAATGTACATTGTCTTGATTTGGCATGCAGAATAAGAGAATATTTGAAGAAAAAAGGTACAATTGCCAGAATGGTTTGAGTGCTTTGATGATCAAACAGAATGTGAAACCTAATCTCACCACAGATGTTTGACTTCAGAATTGTAATAGAGGTGCATCCAGCAGCTTTTTGCTATCTTACATTCATACCCAGTTACTGGCCAGAACTGTGAAGGTGAAAGGCAGATACCGGTGACACAATGAAATCTGAAGTCCAGCTGAAGTGAAAGATCTGGCAGTGCTTTGCCAGATGACATCACAATGCTTTGCAGCAGATGTTAGGCCCGGTTGATGCCATTTGCCAGACAACCCTGCGTTGTTGTTTTTTTTTTGTCAAAGCCATCCACGTTCAATTCTGAGCAGCGGCGACAGACTGTCTCCATTCAAATGCATGAGAAGACTGTTTTTTCACACATTGCCCTGTTGGTGTGATGGTTTGTTTTCCATTCTTTCTATAATTACATTTTGTGTGCACAACACCATGGATGCCTATGTGACAAGGTAATTCTTTTCTTATACCCATTTAAATGGTTACTGTGTCTCATTCCTCTCTGTGGCAGCAGGGTCCACCTTGACCATTTAGAGCGGCTACAAAACAGTTCTGATACATTTGGACAAAATGTTCTGAACGTGCTTTACCAGTGAAGATGGGCAGTGTATTGTAAACAGTATATGTGCTATGTTTTGTAGATTTAGAATGTCCCGGTGGTTTAGGGGTTCATGTAATTACAGTGTCTCCTTGAAGACATCTGGAACCATCCCCCATCGTTCTCCCTCCCCTTTGTCCAATAGTAAAAGTTACAATCTCTAAATTACTTACTGCTATTACCTAAAATATAAGACATAGCTTCATGAAAAATTATTGTATAGCTGTTTTCCTTTTTTCTTTTTCATGCCACAGTGACAGAGGAGGGAGATATATAGTGGAAAAATACCCTTGTTTCATCAGCCGAGACTGATGGATTTGCCAGGAGGACCTTGATGCTAAACTCCAAACAGGATACTTTGGGTTAGTGTGCCGCCCAAGCCACAATGCCAGCCGGAGAAGCAATTTGCCTAAATATTTTGGCCCTCTTTATTGTTCAGGGGTATTTTGTCTGTTGATTTGAAGAGGTTGAATAGATTTGCTTGCCTCTTTCTGGACTCTACATAGAAAATAATGTTATTTTTTTATGTGGACATCTGTCAAAATTGTTATAGTTTATAGAAATATTAAGGCATTTCTCACTTCGAATAACACATATATGGTTTATGATGCCATCATTACATGAAGTCTTGAACATTTCCCATATTTACGATGGGAAATATCTTGCATTTTAAAATGAATAATAAAATAATTAAATATTAATCATAACATTTTTGGGACATTGCTATTTAAAGGCCTTGTCTGGAGGGAGATTTCGTGACATTATTGGCTTACAGGATGTCCTGAATCACAGAAGAATATTTTGGACAGGGTTTACAAGGCTTTGAAGTAAGCATTAGCATTAACTTCAGGCTACAAAACAGACAGCCAGGATCAATCAGATTGGTATGTCTTGAGCCTAGTGTCATCCTCACAATGTCCTAGTTCAGCCACTTTAACTAGCTTTACCCTCAGGCAGTAAATAGGGCTAAACTATGTAATTCACTTCATTCTCAGAGAACTCAAACTATCTGGTGATAGTGGAGGTCCAAAGGAGACCAACCATGAAGCTACCTTCGGAGATGCAGATTAAAAACGAGACATTTCAAGAAGCATGGAAAAATGTTTAGAGATACTGAATGAAACCATGGAAGGGAGGATAAATGGAGGCAGTTTGGCCTGACGCCACTGATCTTTAGTCCACACTGGTTATTGAAAGTCCAACCACCTGGTATCCTCTTTCACTTGCAACATAACTCATTAACAATATTTTATTATAACTTCAAACAGGTAACTCAAGCTTCAAACTGAGATGTAATGCCTACATCTTACAGCATAAGTAAACGCCAGAACCTTGAAATTGGCCCCGACCTTCTAGGGTCTCCCGTCCTACATGCAGTGTTTAACTCTGAGACACACATTTTAGTGTATGAAATTGTCAATACACCCAGAGAGTTTCTGATGCAGTTTCCTGGAATTCCTGCTTTGATATACTATAAAAATATAGTATAACAAAACGAAATCTGACATTTATATTAATAAATCTATTTATTTATATTGTAATATGCACAGGCTTTCTTGTCACCAGATATTTTCAAATACAGTTACTCATCCTTCACACTAATGATTCAACTGGGCCAATTCAGTCCTCGAATATGTTCCAGTTGCGTGTCAACTAGTACTGGCAATACAGAAAATAAATGTGACATTTGGTTCTGTAAGTCTTAATGCTTGAAGTTATTTCTCCAACATCAGTGCTTTATAGGCTTGGTGTGGAGTATCATTAGTTTTTTTAGAGAGAGAGTTAGAGTTTTTTTTGACAGTTAATTTGCACAATACAAATTTGCCAATGAAGAAATTAGATATTTTAAAACTTGACAGAGTTAAACAGAAATGCAAATATTTACATTGAATAGCTGTGGATTGCGTCTGGGTCCATTGGATGGATCAAAAGAATATCTTTAAATGATGAGGAATAGTAGGTCAGGAAAGTGTTTATGCTGTTTGATCCTAGAAATGAAACTGGTGCAGTGAAGATAATGTGGTGGATTTCACAGCTGGTTTTAGGCAGCAACAATTGTTGTGCTGCTATTTTAAGCATATTCTTTGAATCTCTCCTTCTGCTTACTCTGCAGAAAGATAAGAAGGGCCCTGAAATGCAGCACTACTGTGTTCCAGTGCTTGTAGCTATTCAGTGGACCTGTTCCTAATTACAAACTTAGAGGAGACAACAACAAAGACAGTCACCTTAAAGTCAACTCTGAATGTCACATTTCTAGCAGACAGCATCAACAAAGCTGTCTGGTGATTGTTGTGGTGATCCAAATAATAGAAAGTGAAAGGAAAGAATGTGCTATTGGTTTTGGATGCAGAATTAGTGTGGAATACTATGGCTTTGATGCTCCAGCCAAACATCTGCTGGCTCTCCCCCTTTGCCTTTTCTCATTCTCGTCTTTCTCTACACCACTCATTTTAATCTCTTTTTTACCTGTTACTTTGTTGCTCTCTTTTCTCACCTTTTGTCTTATTTCTATCACCCTTACTTTTCAGATAAACTTGTACATCTCCCGCTCCTCCAAATTTCTCCCTGGGGACCTGGGTCTGTAACAGCTAGTGATAATCATGTTCTTCTAGTTACTGTGCCACTGTGTTCACTGTGACCTTCACTTTCTCTCTTTGTGAGAAAGCAGGCAATTACTGGCTGCCAAGACATGGTGTAGCTAGAAACTCCAATTAGAGCTTGACATGGTAAGAAATGCCAATTACAGCCCCTCTACTGTATTACATATTCATATTTTGTGCTGAATGTGTGTATACATGTGGACAGCAGTTGTTGCTGTTAGTTTCTGAGTGCCTCATAAATCCTCTGAAATTGTTGGGAATTTTATGTCAGACAAACTAGGAAAGCACGTAAATCAGTTTAAAGAAACTGAATATTTGGATCTAGTTTTGTGTTTACTGTAGTAGAAATAGGTTGGGTTCCACTTCACCAAGCATCTGGATAAAAAAAGACTTGACACTGAACCTAAGGAAATTACTACTCATACATTATATAAGTTGAGGGGGTTTAACAGTTTTCTGCGTTTGCTTTGTTTATTGGTTTGACTAACCACCAGTAACAAGGTGATATGATATAATTTAAACTGGTTAAAATATCAGACCACTCCTTGGTCACTCTGTACATCCAGGTGGCTCTACAGTATGTACCTCATTACCTGGACACCTTCTAGTTGTCCTTTTTCTGTACTGGTTCATTTTCACAGCTGCTGCTGTTGCCAAACCCTCCCGCCCCACCAACTGTCTTGCCAGTATGACTTGTTTTGCTATCGTACTTGTGCAGTTATGTGTTAAGATTCAGAGGAAAACTGACATGTTTTCTCCTATTTAAAAAAGCCTTTGATCACAACTTCAATCCCGTACAGGTCTGAACCCACACTGGACTACATAGAAGACAAGTCATTTTAACATTTGAACATCTCTATATCTCAGAGACCTTTATACACACTGTAGTTTTACCACGTGCCTGTATTTCACAAAATAAGAAATGTGTACCTCTGCATTTTTATTAGTTTTTAGAGGCTGTTCTTTACACCCTTAAGTCTTAAATGCCGTGCAGAAAAGAAACTATATCCAACAGATTTATGTTTCTTTTAGCAGTTAGTGGAACTAAGAGAACAGATTTTGTTCTGAAACTAAAAAGCACAGTTTGGCTTGTAATAGTTGATAAATCTTGATGTTGACCAAGGACAAACAAATGAAGACATAATCCAAGTGATCAGGCCATCACACTATCTCTACCTGGAGTTCTAACAACAGTTTATTAAAAACAACAAACGGTTCCATTGGTTGGCAAGTCTTGCTTGATGTACCAGTAAAATGATGAAATATAATCCAGGAAGACCTATTTTTAAAAATAAAACGCAGTTCAGCATAAAACTATTAGGTAATGTTTGACTAATCCTCTGTGTTGCCCCCTGATGTACTAATGGAATGTTCTTGTTGAAAAGATGGAGGAAGGTGCCTTTTTTCCAAGTGCTGCTAATATGGCTCTGAACATTACGTTAGGTATGTATCAAACAAAGTGTTGGGCTATTGGACAGTATCTGAATCCTCCTTCCCATAGTATCTTTGCCATGTCAGAACTGAGGGGGTGTCATATGACAGCTTCTCTAACTTTCTGAAATTACTAACTTGTGTACAGCTTTTTTTTATTTGAACCCCTCCCCACATCATCAGATTTCCATCAGATGCCACATAATATAAAGGTAGTTTGTACAAGGTGTAATGTATAACTGTATTTGATTAGATTTAAAAAATAATTTACTCTCCATAGCACATTTACCCTTTTGGGACTAATACACCCTTACTGAACTTCACCTGGCAGTTTAAAGCATCACTCTATGCATATGCCGAGCCAAGCTAAGCCTTGCTTTAATTGGCGCTGCTTAATTTTTTTCCATCTGGCTGCCAATCTCCGGCCCAGATCTTCTCCTACAGGACAGATATTCTTTTGAAAACCATAAGCTGCTCAGATTTGGCCCAGGTCTGCCTGCTGCCAACCAGCTATTACAGTGGTTGAGAAAGCTAGAAAACCCTCTCAGTCTTATACCCTCAATCAACATTTACATTCTGTTTTCCTTGCCTTTTGTCTTCAGTCTATTCTACCTTCTGTGAGAGTAGAGTGTATGTGTATATTTGTGGGGGAGCAGGAGTCTCTCTGTTCCTCATTTATCTGCTTTTACTGTGCCCACTTTCTCCAGAGCTGAATTTATATGAGCACTGGGCCCTGTCAAAACCTTGCCTCGCACACGATGGAGACTGAAGCTTGAGCTGCGTGTGTGTGCATGTGTAAGTAAGACGGAGGGGCTGCTTGACTTTTCTGTGCATATGTGTGAAGGAGACAGAAGATCAAAAAAATATCTGCCAGGTCGGCATTGGCCAAGTGCTCTTCATTTTTCTATTTTATCTTTTTTCCTCAAATGTTTGTGCTCTCGTGTCAGCTGTCATCAACAGTACAGCTAAAGGCAGTTGTGCAGTCTGTACTTTTTTAATCAAGTACAACTTTAAGAACTGAACCCATTTTATTATGCAGTGGCCTGAAGTAAGCCATCTATGCTTTCAATTCCCTGCATTTGGACTTCAGCAAAACTCATCCTGGCACCAGTGAGAACATCCTACAGTGTGTTCACTGTGGACAGTGCTGCAGCTGTGATTTTACCCAGCATAAATGGATAAAATCACATCATTCCAGATTAAAATTGTATGCATGGAAGAGTGTGATCCTGTCCAACCTTTTAACGCCCACATCAGGATTCTCCTAAAAGTGTAACTGTAGCTGTCCTCAACACTATTCTGGTTTGCTATTGTTAATGTTCTATTAATAGTTAGTTTTAAGATATTAGTATTATTTTTAGGACCATCTTTCTTTCGCTGCCTATCCGAACACAAATTCCCATCACATTTAGCTACTGAAGGTGAGATGAGGTATGCAGCAGCTGGGGAGCTAACACTGGCTACTGCTGATGGCAGACAGTCACCTCCATCAGCGCAGGAGATTTATTATTCTGTTTTTCCACCGCCCGCCAGGTGGACTCAACAGAGGAAGAACTCCTGCATTTGTCTCTGTTCAGAACTCTTGCTCTCTTTTGCACAGGTGGCTCCAATTGTTCGTTAGCTTTTTGACTAGCCGCAATGAATCACTTTAGGAAAGCCCTAATGTGTTTCATATGGACTAAGCTATTCTTACTGCTAAAGGGAACACTGCGGCATAACATAAGATAAATGAAAGTCTTAAGGAATGAAGACACAAACTCTCAACTAAAAGAGGATTCTGAAGCTTTAACGGTTGCTTGAACAGTTTAGGTGTAAACACATAGAGTGGAAATTTAGAGTTAAACATAAAGCCACTGTCTGGCCACCACCCCCTTCTGTCTTAATAATCAGTCCTCCAGATGCCCGGGTTGGACAGCCCCTCTGGAGTTTATAAGGAAATGCTGTTCATTATAACAGGATAAACCAGTAGCTACAGTATATTGTAAGATTTAATTAGCATCATGTAATTCCTGTGGTGTCAAATACAGTTTCTAACCAAAAAATCCACCTGGATTACACTAAGCAAATAGGTAAAAGCCTTCCACTGGATAATTCCTGCAGTGATTAATGTTTCAGTGGGTACTGAATGACCAGATTTTTCCATCAATGGATTTTTTTTCTTCCCTGATGGCACAGACATATTCCGAGATCAAAATGCCAGAATTAATTTGGCTCATATTCTGAAAGAGTGGTTCAGGGAGCATGAAACATCACTTCCGCACGTAGATCGGCCAACAGAGTTCAGACCCCGTTGAGAATATCTGGGATAGACTCATCATCAATACAAGATCTTGGCAACAAATTGTTGTAACTCCGGACAAAAAAAAATGTGGCAATGTTGCATAAGTTAATCAAAATGATGCCACAGCAAATGCATGCTGTAACCAGAGCATGGGACTTGTGTGTAGATAGATAGATAGATAGATAGATAGATAGATAGATAGATAGATAGATAGATAGATAGATAGATAGATAGATA
>JAUYWH010000001.1:22773381-22784133 GCA_034779795.1 Ctenopoma multispine
ATAGATAGATAGATAGATAGATAGATAGATAGATAGATAGATAGATAGATAGATAGATAGATAGATAGATAGAAAGTCTGTTGCTCACTGTGTCTGATACACATACAGACACACCATGAGTCTCAGGAGGGGTGGGATGTTGATCATGTCTGGCTTTGGATTGGCATCATCATGCGATTTACTGAACTCTTACAAGGGCATTTTCCTTTCTAAATCTCTTCCACATGGTGGAGTTGATAGAACCACAGTTATTTGTAATGACTGCAATGTAGGATTTTCCTTCACCAGAGAAGTTGAAGTCTGACATATCACTTAAATACAATACACACCGTTGATGCAGCACATCACCCAAACAACAGACACCGACACATACACCTAAATGAATCATGAAGTTCATGTGTTTCTTTAAATGACAACAGTCAAATTAACAACTGTGTTTAAAAAACACTTTTCAGGTAGTTGACGTGACAGATTTTGTGACGTGCGCTCTCTGTCCCCTGATGGAAGTTTGCTCACCTGTGTGAGTGTGTGTCTTTGTGCATCAGAGCGGAGCTCCGCCGTGAGATCAGATGAGAATAGTAAATGCAACATAAGACATGACATAATATAAAAAACTTGAGACTGTTTAGTAAGTTTAATAAAACAACAAGGTACTAAACTTTAAATTAATTCTGGTGGGATCTAATATATAGTATATACTGTATATAAAACTTAGATTTACTGAATTTAGTTGGTAGGGGAAACACAGGTTGTTCTGGACTCTGAGAAAAGAGTCAGGGTTTGAATACACACACAGCAATGAGAGCATTTGGGGGTGGGCCTAAGACTGCTGCAGCGTTCTGCAAGACAAGAACTGGAGCTACCGAACTTTTACAAGGGAAATCTTCATTTTAAATCTATTCCACACAGCGGAGTTTATAGAACCACAGTTATTTGTAACTGCAAAGTTGAATTTTTCTATCATTGGAGAACTTGGAGTCTGACCTATCACTTAAAAACACACCACTGATGCAGCAAATCATCCAAACAACAGACACAGACACAGACACACACACACACACACACACACACACACACACACACACACACACACACACACACACACACACACACACACACACACTTAAAGTAATCATGGCTAAAGTAAAGTGTTTTGCAGACTAATTATTATTTATTTTGTTCATATAGCAGTACTTTTAAAATAAAAGTAAAAAAATATCTTTAATTGACCCTGACGGATCTTAAATGAACTGGGCCGACCTCTCCTGAAGGCAGACTGCACAGTCATCTCTCTGCAGGAGTCAGAAAGGAGTAAGCGAGCGGGTACAGAGCATCCACAGAAATGAAATGTGTGAGGACGTTCAGCCTGGAAGGAGGACTACACTGCAGCTACTGTGCACAACCCCCATGTGTCTGTAGGCCTTCAGCTTGAATTAACTCCTGTGTCGACTGTAAGACACGTCCCACTGCAGGGAAATTCAGGGGAGACAGTATTTCATTATTAAGTGTCTGTGTGTTTGGAAGAAGGTGTTTTTGTATGGTACACATAAACTGTCAAAGATGGGGTGGCTGAGGCCTCACTGTGCTTATATGAGTATAAGGAGAGATGAGGCCACATGCAGCGGGCTGGGCAGGCTGCTCTACTGTGGTTTGTCAGTCCAGTGATATTTTAATGTCTGTTAGCATAGCAGTTGTATTCCAGCATAAATGAGACTCCACACAAGTTTTCTAGCTGAGACATTCAGTTTACTATAGTATTGCTGTTTAAGCTGCAACATGAAGACTTAACTCTTGGTAAATCAGGGCCACACACAAACACATTTCTTTTTCTCTCATCAAGAAACTTCATGTTAAATAAAAGCCCAACATTTAAGCCTAAGCCTTCATCAGGGACCAAACAGGAACAACAACTAGAACACCACTCTATATACGTTTCCAAACAACATAGAAGGCATCCTATTGGATAATGACGTGCCTCAGCAGTCAAGACAATATGCACATAACCTGGATCATTCGTCTCTCAACATGGCACCATCTTGTGGTAAGAAGAAAAAAAACAAAGAAACCTTAAGAAAAATAATAAAATCTAAATCACAGAATGAAAATATTGGAGGAGGACATTTGAACAAATTATCAATTTTATCAGATCTATCAAATCTATTATATTAACACTTGTGTTAAAGCCACTCTGCTCTATACAGCCTTCACTCACTCTGCTCTGCTATCCTCTGCTATGCTCTTCCCAGACCTTCAGGTCTTAACAAATTACTGGAGGCTCCAAAAGACAAAAACATATTCAAAATACATGCTGTTCATTACTAACTAAGGCCATACCTGCAGTACAGAAAACCATCACTAGCAAGGGTAAAGATGTAAAGAATAACACCAGGAACACCTGGTTTTGGAACCAGGACAGGAATTAGTGTCAGAATTTCTAAGAGACACGGCCGCTCCACTATATACTTTTGTCTCAGGTGCTAGATTAGGTCTGTTGCGCTGTGTGATGGTCTGTTCCATGTCAGACCTTGTAAAACCAAACCGTTTCCTTATCACTTAGGTAACATGACTATCTTTCTTTTGTATTGTTTTTTCGTCATCAACTGCTGCAGTCTCCATTACTCAAGCTTGTTGATTGCCTAAGCTAACACATGCACATGACAGCTAACATTACTGTCGGAACTCCAGAGAACTGCTGATTGATTTTGTGATTAAGTCATCTCTTACATCTCATTATCTCCGCGTGGTCTGTAACCTAATTCGTCTGACAGCTCAGCTCACTAGAGAAGAACCGACAGTTCACAATGTGAAAAATTACATTGTTCAAAACCAAACAAATTAAAACCATCATAATTTAGTTAATCTGGGTATATGCTGCTGTATAGAACTTATACTGTGTCAACTTTACAGTGTAGAATACACCTTCCCCTTGTTCCCATTACTGTTACTTTCCTTTATAATACAGCTCTACGTTAAAGGAATATTTTCCACATCATTCATAATATGTGTTAATGTGATTGGTGCCTTGCCAACTAATAAAAAAGGGCGTGATGAGTTGATTCACCCAGGCTCTGACCACATTAGAGAGCTGAGCCACATGGCTCTGACTACACTGGAGCAGTGATGACCTAATTGTTGGATTCATTTACAGAAAAAAGAATTTGTTGTCATTTTCATCTCCACCCATCTTTTTTTTTGTTTTTTACACATAAACGCTTAGTCACACTTACACAGGCTTAATACCAGCCTGAGCACTCTAGACCAGAAGTCCCTATTTTAAGACAAATGATATGTTCGGCTTTTTCAGCTCTACTGATTCGATTGCAAACGTTACCAAAGCAGCACTTGGGTGTTTGAGCCGCGTAAACGCTCAATGACACACGTCTGTTGTCAAAATGCAATCAATGCAAATGACTCGTCTACTGGTTCTTTTGGTTTTGACTGCCTCCCAGAGCGAGATGTTTTTGTGATCGTTTTAAGCCAGCTCACTGAATGCTGGAACAGAACAGCATACATGTGGCCACAAACGTCTCATTAGTCAGTAGTACTTAAATCATGATCTCTTCTCTACAACTTTGGTCAGGCTAGGGATGATGTTAGTAAAGTTGAAGTCAGATACATATCAGCACTTTGACCTTGGATTCCTTGAGTGTAAAGCTTTCCCCCTTCGAGGAGAATCTATGAAGATTAGTCTGATTTGGGGAAAAGAAACTAAGAAAAGGTAGCATAGGAAAATGTGGCCAATCCGACAAGCATTCATCTTAGCAACTACTGGATTGAATGACCTGGAGTTTTGAGTAACCATGAGAAGAGCAAGAGATTTTGATGATCTTCTGTCTTTTCATTCAAAGCCACTGACGTTGACAGTTTTGGTTTTGAGTGAAACACATTTCCTTTAGTAACAGCATGAGGTTTATCACTTAGCTCAGTGAAATATTTCCACATGTTTATATGAAATGGGTTGGCATAAACCTCTGTACATCATGCACACATTTAAAAAATGCAGTCTTAGCAGATTGGATTAATCTTGAAACTCTTTCAATCCACTTGTGATCTATGTTTTGCTTCAAGCTCTTAAACTCTTTCCTATTTTCAGTGTCTTTTTTTTTCTTACGTCTGGTTTAGTAATGATGAGGTTTCCAACTAGGTGAAACTTCCATCCGTCGTGAGTGCGCTTCAGGTCTCTCTGTCACACTCATAGAGACAGTCCAACATATTAGACATACAGTACAATCTTACTGTATATCTGGGCTAAATCTGCTATAATACTAGTGCTGGCTCAACCACAGTCACATTACACTGTGGTACAGACAGATGATGTGTCATTTCCAGGGTGAAGTGATGCTTGCTGCCGTCCTTCATGCCTTAATGACTGTGTGCAGTAATATGTTCGTCTCTATCCCCTTTGCTCTAGGTTGGTGGTTTGTCAGTACAGCAGAAGAGCAGGGCTGGGTGCCGGCCACATACCTGGACTCCCAGAATGGAACCAGAGATGATTTGGATCTGGGCACTTCCAGGACTGGAGAAGGTTAGCTCAGACACAACATTATTAGATTCATAAAACACTGAAAGACAGGAAATGTCTTTCCAGTTAAGTCGTTATTCAAGAAATGTCTGGAAGGAACAGGCCATGGTTTCTCAATGATGGTTTGCTGGGTGTTTTTTTTCTGTGCTCACATGTACCTAAAACTAAAAACTGCAAACAGAAGTCACATGCATATGTGTTTATACACACATATATACTCACTCTCACAAACATGCTTCCTTTCACACATTGGGAACCTTGAAGACCACAGTCGCAGCACTATGGTGAAATGGTACCAGACTGCAGCCAAAGTAGTTTGCAGTGTTTTGGCACCACAGAAAATTCCTTTCAACTCCCCCGGGAGGCTGCAACTTTTGCAGGAGCCTTGTTTTGTTGTGACCCTTTCCTCCCTAATGTTTAGTCTGACTGCTGGAATGGAGCATTTCATCACTCTGTCCTAAGACCCTTCTCTGCTTTTCAACCAAGGGCATCCAATACAGATAAATAAAGTGCATATACGCAAGTATGCACACATGCATGCTTAGACATGGCCGCAAAACTCTTTTTGAGGACGCACGTGCACAATTTAGCTGCAGTGTAGTGTGTGATAATGAAACAAGGATGGAGCAATAGTTTATTATGCTGGAGAGAGCCACCGGATTATCTAAGAAACATGTTCTGTCTCTCATTAAGATGTGCTAGGCTCCATGCTTCACTGAACTGCACACATTCTGAGAGACACACACAGAAACACACTCTGCTAGAATGATGACAGCTCCTGCACAGCTGTCATGGTTACTGTTATTTGCTGTTCTTATTCATTGCTTCTATTTTTTTGTTTTCTCACACACATTCACACAGTTAATAGATGCTGGCACTGCCTGTAACAGTGAGATATGACACTAACGTGAATGCTGGCGGTGAAGTAACAGCTTGATTAGTTTCCAGTCGGTTGTATTTTTGTGTTATTTAATGTGTTTTCATTAGTTTTTATAATTCTTTATTGTTCATATAAACTTAGATAACACATTTTTTTGTACTGTAACTTTTGTGTTGTTATTAGTTATTGTCTTCATCAGTTATGATAATACTATAATAACATTTGTTATTCATAGAGTGCCAGTTTTGGAATGAAACATTACAAAAAAGTGAAAGTGACGGCTCGCTCTGATAAAATGTAAATATTTTTGTATAATTTGTGATTTTATGACTGTAGATGGCCCGTGCTGCAGGACCTTACAACAGCCTTTCAGTTGGGTGTGGAAAATGTATTTGAAATTGTTTGCGTCATGGTATGTGTAAATGCCATACCCATCAAAATCTGCTCACAGGTCTTGGGAAGATTACTTCAGATGCAGAAAAAAATGGTTGTATAAAGCCTTTCGTGGCTTCGGAGTCTCTCATGTGACAGTGTGAGTCAGCCTCGTTGTCGGTGGGGCCGAAGACTACAAGCCTGAAAATGAAAATAAAAAATGGGGGTGTGAAGTTAAAAAGAAATGAGCTTCCCAGACTTCTGCTGCCCGCTCATCATCCTGGTTTGAGGTTGGCGGCTTGAGGTTACTCAAATCTCTGACCGAACCTTTGGGAGCTAAGTTGCACTGTGAATATATATATAGTATAAACACTAAATGATAATAATGGAAGTATATTATATATAATAAGTATAATATATCATAATAGCTATGTATATAATATCTCAGACAGATAGTATCATATGATATACACTTTGTAGCATTGGTACAAAAATGTCTAATGGGTCAAGAAACAAATGTAGTCAACTTTTAATTAAATCATGTTGTCATAAACTAGAATCATTCTTTAAGCCAGGCTGGATCTGGGAAATACACTCTCATCACATTTGGTTTTCTCGCTTTTAAACAATGCAATCAAGTAAATTCATGCAGGAAGTCCCAGAGCTCAAAATTACACACAGGTCCACACACACTCATTCCCTCCATCCTCCATCAGTAGCCCCTATTTTCCCGTTAGACCTGGTGTCTTTGTGTTTGCACACATCGTCACTCCTCATTTCTGATCTTCTCTTCCCCCTCCAGCCTCTTGTCGTCTCTTACATCTCATTATCTCTGCGTGGTCTGTAACCTAATTCCTCTGACAGCTCAGCTCACTAGAGAAGAACCGACAGACGCAGCCTGGCCCCGATGAAATTACCTCGAAATAACATTTCCCCTTGTGCCTTCCTTTAGCTGATATTTCAATTAGGAGGTCAACAGGAGTAGAGGGTGGCAGCCAGTGGGGAAGGATGAAGAGGAAAGTAGCAGAAGCACACAAAGGAAGGGGGTGGATGTCGAGTAGAGGGAAAGATAGAGGAGACGGTAAAGAGAAGACAAAAGATGGAGAGACAGACAGAGAAGGAATTAGATTATCACATTTGAAGGGCAGACAGAAGACAAGTGCTGTTTCCATCAATCCTTCCCCTCATTAATGAGTTTGCTCTTCATGTGGCCTCAGAGAATGCACCAAGATAGAAAAATGACTCATCATGTTATGACTGCTGCTTTATCATACAGGCTTTGAACTAATAAGGAGTGAAGGAGTTCGAGAGTTCAGCACACAAACAGCCACAGATTATTTAGAGTCCCATTGAGATAATGTATGTGAGCCTCGTTAATTAACAGTTTATATTAATATGATCTGTGCTGGCTCAAGTCTTCAGTCAGTGGATGATATAATAATGTCAGCTGTTTGGAGAACATAGTTTAGAACTATGTTTTTATACACCGCTAAATTATTTTATTACAATTATTTCAGTTTCTACAAACTCATTTATATAAAATTCTTGAAGCAAAAATCTTAAATCAAAGGCAGATATATTTCAAGTATGTGGGTTTGGGGACTGAGTTATACACATATATTACATTTCATGCTTACAGTATATGTACAGTGCCCTTCACAAATCAATATACAGTATTTAAGATGTATTTTACCCAACAAATATTATTCTATTTGGGGAAAGGTTTCTATGATTTAACGGAGGATCATGGTTTGTCACACAAACTGAAACTCCTGCTATGGCATCGATTCTCAAGAAGCTCATTCTCATAAAGAAGCTGTGTGTTGATGACATTTCTACAGCATCTTCCTGTCTGAGTGAACCTAGCACTGGACCAAGACAACAGTGATTTCTTTTTTGTTTTGCATTGATGAGGAGCAGAGAGGGTTAATGTGTGAAGTACTTTGAACTGACAGTTCCTGGGCGCTGTCAAAAAAATCCCTGAACATAACAATTTACAAATAAGATTTATTTCAGATCTCAAGGTATATTAAGATTTCTTTAGTCAAATGTTAAATACCCTAAAGATAAAGTAATATTACTTAGTAGTACTTACCTATCTAGTAAGTAGTCGACTATACATCCACCAATAAATAATGCTATACTGTGACATTTTGTGATTATACACAATCAATAGTAAATGAATTAGGAAGATCTTGTCCTCAAAATGAATGCTTCACGCTCTGTTTTTGCACACATTTCAGGAATTAAAATGTGGGACCTAAATGTATTTGCAAAAACAAAAGACCAGTCAACCAACAGATTGAAGCATTTGATTATAACAAAAGATAATCTGCTGGTTTCATACGCGACGTGAACAAGTTGTTTATTTGCCTTTGTCTCTCAGAAGTCTTTTCTCTGCTACTAACAGCTATTTTGTCCTTTTTTACTTTGCTAATTTCCGCTTCTTACACTAACTCCATTTGTTTGTTTTTTCTTTGCTCCTCATCCTCCTCATCAGTTACTAAGAGACGAAAGGCGCATCTGAAGAGGCTGGACCGCCGCTGGACTCTCGGGGGTATTGTCAACCGCCAGCAGAGCAGAGGTGAACATGGAGACAGCAGGCACTAACATACACTCACAAACACACATACGTAATACATAGTTGGGATAAATGCACAGTACACCTAACCCGCATGAATGAGCCTGAATGTACAAACAAACCAACCCACAAAATGCACCTACAAGGAATCAGATGGATCATTATCTTTCTTCAGAGTGTAACATAGTAATTTGTGCCACACGTGAACAATACACATATAGTGCATAATTGCTAGTATGTATATATGTATTGCATTCATAAAGTACATTAAAACATGCAGCAGAAAACGTGCGCTTTTAAAATCACAGAGGCCATTTATATAATGACATCACAACCAGGCCTCTTTTCTAAAGAACACCATGAGGTGACCTTGAGAAGCTTTGACATAGCTATTAAGTGGATCTTGGATTAATATCAATATCAACAAGTACCTGAAACTCACTCAGCCACACATGCTGCACGTGCCTTCCCCGTGTACCGTAAAAAACAAACATACAATACCACTGCTGAGCCTCTCCCATGGCCCCACTCTGCCGTTCTTTCGCATATTTTGTCGCCACATGGTAAACAACCTCATTTACATCCTCGCTAGTCAGCCAACAACAACTAGCCTCAAGTTTCTACCAGGAGCAGCTTGTTGGGTGGCCATGAGTCAGCTCTGACATTAAAATCTCTCTCCATCAAACTTGGACCCTCTTCAGCTCACACCGAGCAACAAAATAATTGGACTGCATTAAACAGATTTGGATAATTAAAGCTTTTCAGCTCCCACAGCACAAACACAAGAACCTTGACAGAAACTGAGCCCTATGAATGTAAATGATTGTATAACACTGTTGCTGCTTAATTAAAGCAAGCTCCCTTAGGTTTATAATGCTGTTAATGACTTTTGCATTTTTTGCTTGTAACTCTATAAATAAAAAACAAACACGCTTTTAATTTCCGTATTCGGCAAAATAACCAACAGTTTTGTTTAGTCATTATTGCTGTAGTGCTGAAAGAGAGACACGAGTCTAAGTTTTAAAAAACAAATTTTTGGCACTTTGCAATCCGAACTTGTTGGTTAGGCACCTGTTTGGCTCCTGGATTATTCAGGGCCTGTAACAGACACCGTGTAGTTACACTTTGTGTATGGAACCTGTTTCTGGATCTGTGCATCCTCTGATAAACTCTCGGTGTCTCTCATACTCTCATTCTCAATCCTCATTATCATAACGTAGCCTGGTTAGACTGGCTTGTGTTGCCACTCTTTTTCAGACCAGCAAACAACAGAGCACACATCAGTGATTAGGAGATGGAATGTAGGGCGAACTTAGGTCCAATGGTATTTGCCTTTTCTTTTAACATTTTATAGTGACTTAATAGAAATAGATTGATAAATACAAGTTGTGAGCCTGCTCTTCCAAAAAACACACAAACCAGAATACAGGAACTATTTGTATGTAGTCAGACCTGGGCAGTTGGTGCAGTGATACACATGGCACCTTATAGATGTTAATCCTATTTGTGGGGCACAGCAGCACTAAATGTTTTGTTTTAGGAATTCATACCTTTTAAATGGCTGAAGGAGAAATGTTACATATTTAGAATTTGCTGTACAGTCTACCATCATTCATTGACTAAGCGTATGAATCATATAGCATTTCAGAGAAACAGTGTTCCAGCCAGATCTCCAATCTTACCTAACTAGATATGTCTGCTACAGCAGTGAGGCTTGGTCTGGATGACATATTGGAAGGTGTGAAAGTGGGGCAGCAGCCCAATCTGCCAACTGGTTTTAATCACACAGCCCTCAACCTCTACAGAGCTTGAATGAATCATCCAGCTAGCTGTCGCCACCAGAGAATGAAGGCATTAAATGCTTTTAGAAGCCAAATGCAGCACATACTTTTTTCAACACACATTTTGGAAGTTTTTAGATTAGAGGAACCAACCTAACATTTTATTGTTGCTTTATTTTAACTAGTTTGGTAGAAAGCAATGACTAGTTGATTTTAAAGCACATGCATCACTTACTTCAAAGTTGGCATTGTTGTGCAAGGCTGATTTCCAAACTGATAAATCAGGCAACTACCAAAGGGCACCAGAAACTCGGAGCTCTGAAAATGTTAAAGGTGGTTTGTGCTAATTAGAGCAGAAACTTATTAGGGAATGAGCTTTAAGTTCTTGTTAGACCATTATACTGTGTATGAAACCCCCTTCACCCAAACATCTATAATGTTGAATCTACCATGCTGACTTTAAATGGCTCCAAAACAGTGGTCCTACGGCACACTGTCACAAGGGTTCAAAGAAGGCTAAAGCCTGGACCAACAAAAGATTGGACACATTCAATTCATTCAATGTTGTTTTCTTTATTTTCATGACCATTTACATTGGTAGATTCTCACTGAAGGC
>JAUYWH010000001.1:22788778-22839807 GCA_034779795.1 Ctenopoma multispine
CTCTAACTATAAGCTTTATGAAAAAGGAAAGTTTTAAGCCTAGTCTTAAAGGTAGAGAGGGTGTCTGCCTCCCGAACAAACAGCATCACTTCCTCACAGTAAAATCCAAGCATGGGACTTTTTCTTAGTTATGGGGACTCCTTGTGGTCACAGTGAGAGTTGTGGAATTATCCCATCTCTTTAGTGTGACTGACAGTTGCATTTGGAACATTACAGTGTTTTGTGAAACAATAAGCAAAGTGACTCATTTAGCAAAGCAATTAATGTAAAAAAATGGGGAAGCTGTTTCTCTGTGCATTTATTATGCTCTCTGTTTACTTGCCTTTGGCTGTGTCTACGTCACTAGGATTAGAATAGTGTTTTTTTAATGTACACAGATACTAATTGGTATATTTTACTACATAATTTAATTTCTAACAGAGGTGTTAATTACATTTACTCAAGTACTGTACCTAAGTACAATTTTGGGATACTTACTAGACTTACTAATACTAGAGTATTTCCATTTTATGTTACTTTTACTTCTACTCTACTCGCACTTTTACTTCACTACATTCATTCATCTTAACATTATTAGTTACTACTTACATATATATATATATATATATATATATTTATACATAAAACTAAAATGCTGATGTATAATTTATGGATTAACCTCTTGCCCACCTTTACCAACGTAAACGTAAGGACTCGTCCTGACGGATGAAATGCCTCTTGTTTCTGCCTAAAGACATCGAAATTTTAGCTTTTAATAAACTCTCTGTCCAATCTAAAGAAGCACACTGTGGTGAGCTAAATTAATGGTAAACACCAGTGAACTTCAGTCATCACTATTAGCCTGGATAACAGCTTGGGGGGAGCTTTGTGTCTGACGTTAGGTGAATGTTTTCTACTGTTGATGATCTGAACCTGATGACATACTTAAAATTGGTGTAATGCCTTATTAAATGCTATGATACAGGGATGAACTCAACAAGCTACAATATTATTCATTTCTCTTTTATGTGTTCTATACCCAGATATTTAGGAACAGAGGGCTGGGCTCCTGCTTCCTACTTAAAAAAGGTGAAAGAAGATTTCTCCCCCCGCAAGAAAACCCTTACAGGCACTGTGGAGATTATCGGCAACATCATGGAGATCAGCAACCTGCTGCAGAAGAAGTCTGTTAGCGAGAAAGACATCCAGACAGATGGGGAGGGTAGCGCTACACCGGAGCGCCACATCTCCAAGAGCGAGATCAGCCTGCCCATGCCCTATAGTTCTGAAATCAATGCGGAAACGGGCAGGAGGCTGAGTGCGGGCCGTGACACCAACAGTCCTTGTCTGGGAATAGCAGCAAGTGCTGCGCTGCATGAAAATAAAGGGAGAAGCGAGCCTGGATCCCCAGCTGTTGCGAGAGTGGCACCGCATAGAGTGGAAATTGGTGAGGGTTTGTGGTGTGTTAGAAGACAATTGATTTTTCTATACTGTTGAATAAAGCAGGGAACACATTGTTTTTACGGTGAGGGAGATTTTTATTTGTCTTAAGAGAAAATAAGACATTTCATTTTCCTTTTGTATAGGCTTTGGTGCTATAGGTAAGCTACCTGCCTCGTGGAGTTTCTAATTGTGGTGCCATGGTTATCTAATAACTTACAGTATTTGTCACACTAACCTGTTAGGCTATGTAACACAGAATTGTAAAGTGTTTTATGTGTAGATTTTTATCGGACCCACATACTAACAGTACAGCCAGTTTGCGTTTTCAAAGCATAAGCTTCAGCTCGTAAAGAACATGTACATTGCAGTAACATATTTATAAGATGTCACTGTGTTTTATAGGATCTCCAAATCTGAGACAAAAACCTCCGCCAAGAAGAGAAACCCACTTGGTAAGACTTGCTACTATTTTCAACCGATTCCCTTTCTTTCTTTCTTTCTTTCTTTCTTTCTTTCTTTCTTTCTTTCTTTCTTTCTTTCTTTCTTTCTTTCTTTCTTTCTTTACAGCAGCCATTGAGGCACAGTTACGCCACAAGAAAAATGTTGCTTGTCTTTAACCATCTGAAGTTATTACGTTAGATACCTAAATATTATGTATGTTTTATGTTCATATTAGTCATGACTTATTCTTATTATCCGCTTATTATCTTTTGTATATCTCCAGGCATAGTCAGATTCAGAACCACTAAAGATGATGTCAGCTTGCTCATGTCTCTCCCCTTTTGTGCAGGGATTCCAGTTACCCAAGCCTCCAGAGCCCCCTGCTGTGGAAGCAGAGTATTACACTATAGCAGATTTTCAGTCCTCGATTTCTGATGGCATCAGTTTCCGTGGAGGACAAAAGGCTGATGTAAGAGGCGAGCTCTACCTTGTTGTCACTAAGATGAGACAGTCAGGGCTCATTGAATATGTATGTATGTCTTCTGAGGGATCCCAAGATAGACAGAAAGCTGTGTAGATTCAACCTTGAGATTTGTGCTTGCAGAGCCACGGTTAAAGAGATTATATTCACAGTTCTAGATAAATCTGCATCATTAAGCTTTGTTTAAACTATAAAATAGATAATACATTTTGAGTTTGTTATTTACTGCCATAACAGTAGCTAACCGGCACTGTTTTTTTATTTCAGTGTAAAAAGGAAAATGTGTCAGCTTAACACACTAACATTGTGAGGTTTCTGTAAAGAGGACTCTCGATACTAGCGGAAAGTGAAGCAGAGAGTTATTTAGTAGATCACATGAAGGAATTTTAATGAAAATGGAGGAAAAGCAAATCTTGGCTATTTCCCAGTTCTTTACGGCATACCTTTAATGTAATTAAGTTAAGTAATGTAAGTTACTGTGAGAGAAAAAAATCTCTTGTTAGTGTGTTTGGTGATGGTACACATCACAATATGTTTTACAGATGATATAAATACATGCTGACAATATGGCCTAGGACTACAGATACATCAGAGGCCAACTAGTTTATATTTGATTCGTGTGTAACCCATTCAAAGATTTAGTAACTATTTTTTAGAAAATATCTTTCTTTCTTATTTATGTCTTATATAGCCTTTATTTCCTTGTTGTGTAGGTGATAGAAAAGAACCCTGGAGGCTGGTGGTATGTGCAGATTGGAGAAATGGAGGGCTGGGCCCCATGCTCCTACATAGACAAACGCAAGAAACCCAACCTCAGCCGTCGAACCAGCACACTGACACGTCCCAAAGTCCCGCCACCAGCTCCACCTGTCAAAAAAACAGACTCTGAGGAAGCTCCCCCTCCCGCTAACTCTGCTGCCAAAATCTCAGAGCCACCAAGCAGGCCTGTATATGAGGAACCTGAATATGATGTTCCGGCAATTGGATGCGAAGGTGAGTCTGACACAGATTCTCTGAAGAATGAACGCTCCCTGGATGTGAAGATCAGCAGCATGGTCAGCGACAAGTACCACAGCTCCCCTCCTTCCTGCAAGGTCTCCCCTCCTGTGTGTAAGGCTTCCCCTGTATTCACTCATCGAAGGGCCTCTTTCAGGTCTGTAGAAGATGATACTAAAGAGGAGTGTATCTATGAGAATGATGGCTTCAGGCCAAGCAGTGGTATTGAAGGAACTCTAGCCAAAGGTTCCAGTGAACCAAATTCCCCAAGGAGCTATCACTCCTCTACAGTCCCACGAAAACCCTCTGGATCTTCACCTTTAGCTGGTAGGCCCATGAAGACTATGACGCCAGAGATGAATCGGAGAAGCCAGACCCTTGGCAGACACATAGATATCAGCCTGAGGTCCCAGGACAACAGCCCCCATTCTTCATCAGATGAATTGAGAAGAGGTCCTAAAAAAGGGCCTTCCTTCACTCGGGACGTGGAGCAGAGACTAGGTCAAAGCCCTTCCACAAGGCCCAAACCTTCTGTCAGACCTAAACCACTCCTGACCAAATCAGAGCCCCAAAGTCCTGAGAGGATGGACATCAGCTCTTTGAGACGGCAGCTGAGACCTACAAGTCAGTTTCGACATGGCCTCAAACCTTCTCGTGGAGATGACTCTGAAACAGCATCTGTTATCTCTTCAGAGGATTCAGTGTGTTCACGCAGTACTTCAGATCTCTCCTCTGTTTACTCCAAAGGCAGTCGTGGTGATTCCGACGTGGAAGGCCCCAATCTCTACCGCTCTGTTGATGCCTACAAGAAGCTCCAGGATTCTGAGATCAGCTTTCCAGCTGGAGCAGAAGTCGAGGTTCTGGAAAAGCAGGAGAGTGGTTGGTGGTACATCCGTTGGGGCTCAGAGGAGGGCTGGGCTCCCTCATACTATCTGGAACCTGTCAAACAAGTGGGTGATGCTGGTGGGTTAGAAACAGAAGGACATGGGAGTGGTGGAAGTAAGTCAAACAGCCTAGAGAAAAATGAGCAGCGCGTTTTGGCCCTAAATAATATTAATATTCAGGGCATGAGAAGGAACACCCCACCAATTCCTTCTAAGCCTCCTGGTGGCTTCTCGAAACCATCTGGGATGGTCAACGGAGGTGTAAGGATGAGGAACGGGGTACGACAGGTGGCAGTGCGGCCTCAGTCAGTATTTGTGACCACAACACAGCCAGCGAAGGACGCTCACTACATGACAGGGTCTCTGAGGCGAAATGAGTCTCTTGGCAAAAGTGATCACTATGGTTCTGGTTCTGCCACTCTAGGTGTACGTCGAAATGCCTCCTTCAGCACCGTGAGGCCTCATGTTGTTGTTGAAAGTCAGACAAGGCCTTCCGAGCGCTCTAGCCTGGGTTCGTCAGGGAGCACATTCAGCACAAGCACTGTCCAGGATGCCCTTAGCAGGGTTAACCAACGCAACGGCATCCCTGTGTCCACAGTCAGGCCTAAACCCATAGAAAAGAACCAAATGATCCACAATAACCTTGGCAGGGATGTGTATGTGTCCATCGCTGACTATCGTGGCGATGAAGAGACTATGGGTTTCACTGAGGGCACTTGTCTGGAGGTGTTGGAGAGAAATCCAAATGGATGGTGGTACTGCCAGGTGCAGGACAGCCTGCTTCCCCGCAAGGGCTGGGTCCCCTCTAACTACCTAGAGCGAAAAAAGTAGAAATAAACCCACATCTTTCCCTAAGTCTTCACCCCACCCCCCCTTTTTGATGTCTCCAAGAACGTAGGTGGCATCGTTCCTTAAGAATGTTACCTGCAGTCTCCCTTAAGCAATATGTCCATGAAAATGTACATTTGTGAAAAGACTTTTAATCTGATAAGGAGGAACACTTTTAGTGCTGGTTTACTGTGTAAAGATTTTAAATATTTTGACTGGGAATGACACACAGAAACTGAGATTGGTTATCTTTGATGAAGCAAATCTGAGGACAGTGTCTTTGAGATATAAAACGCTATGAATGGGAATGATGACCTCTTAAAGAGGTCTACATCACGTAATACAGAAGTTGAGCAGGGTGATGGCTATGCTTATTCCTGCCCATCACTGACTATGATGGCCGTTAAGTGCCTTTTGTATTTGATCACCTGAATGGAGATCCTAAATGGTGGATGGCAAAACGTTAAACCAACCAAATCTTTTAAGAGTGCCATAGGCCTATGAACACCACCAAGAATTTTTCCATACCAATTTAAGAGCTCCACTCTGGTGTGCAAACAAAGTGCAGAGTTTCCATTTTGAGTGCACAGATTAGGAGGAAGTAAAAATAGAGATTTAAGACACTTAAATCTCCAGAGAATTTGTGTTAAGCTACAAGTCATCAAGCAAACTAAAACATTGAGATCTTAGAATGAGTATTTTAATTTAGTTCATTGTTCATGTTATAATGTCTTGTGTCGATGCAAGTCTTCCTTAGAGAATTATTTCTGCTTTCTTGTGACATCTGTTATCTACCAGTAGCCCACAGTTAGGAAAGTCAAAGGTCCTTCCTTATATCTTTGACCATCTCAACTGATAATGGAAAAAATACAGTACAGTACCTAGGTGCTCCAGTTTGATAAATTGGCATAGTTTGGCGTAGATACTCAAGCCCCACATAATATGTTTATGTTAACATTGTTTATCCCAGAGATAACCATGTATGGGATGACAAATGTATAAAAAATACCTGTGAAACTTGAAAATAACTAAGTTATTTTAGTTATCTGAAAAAAGAAACAATTTATGACTCTCCAGAACAAAACCACCTCATAACAATTAGTTTACAAACATTTAGGGGTACTGTGGTGTTTTTAGCTTCAGGAACAATTGACTTTGTGTATATATATATATGTATATATATATATATATATATATATACATATATATATATATATATGTATAGTATTCGTATAATAATAATACTGGTGTTATGCAGCTGTATTAAATAAGTACTGGAAGTGCAGTGACACAATTGAATCCCAGGGACATATCTGCATAGCATTTAGCCCAAAATGTGATCAAACCAAAGAGAAAAATAATTTTATTGGCTGGTTTTGTAATTATTACTATTTATTAATGGTACAAATATCAGATTGATGACATGCCTAAAAACGAGGTATCTGAACTAAAAATATTTAAAAAATCCTATCAATACCTGGAAGCACTTGATACATTTTCGATACATATCGATCCACTGAAAACAAGGAAGAAATATGTAAATTAGAATATTAGATATTGCTGTGCATTTTTTTTACATTAGTTTATTGTCTTCCAAATTATATGTAGCTTGGTTTCACAGCTGTAAATCACATACTCATAAATATAAGTTAGCAATCACCTGAAAAAAAGAAGATAGAAATAATTCTCCTCCAGTGTAGAAGTAAAATCAGATCATTGGATGTTCAGAGCTAAAAATCCAACATTCAAAATTCAAATGGCTGGTGTTCAAGACTGCTGAAATACATTTTCTAATGAACTGTGTGAGCTCTCGTTCTGAGAATGATCATTTACTTTTCATTATGTTTCTGCTGGACAGTTAAATAGTATTAAACTAAGTACAGTACCTGCTAGATCGCAGTTAACTATTTAGCAAAACCATATTTGTTTTTATTATTTGTTTGACAGTTTGTTACTCGGTGATCACACATTGACAATAATGAAGAATGAAGTGGTTCTGTTTTGTGAATTAGTGCACCTTAAAACAGTTTTTATGGTGCATTAATGTAAAGATGCAGTAAATACTCAGCATATTATTTATTGAATTCTTAAAAAAATTCTTAAAATTATTTAATGTCTCTCTATTTAGATTTTTTTCCTCCTTTCAAATGAGCAGTGAGTTCTCTTCATGATGGAGATGACGCCACAGTCTCTTTGAGTAGAATTGGAGAAACAGAGACCTCTTGTGACAAGTCTAAGGTACTACAACATCATTTAGCCATCCTACCTCAGTGCAATAAGAAATGCACTGCCGGTCAGTGAGTCTCCCCAGAACTGTACAGCAATGTCATTTTTTTCCTTTTTTGTCTCGGTGCAGCTAAAAAAATTTTTTAACACATATTTTTTTATTGGGCAATAATTTATTAATTGTTTTTATTTTTAAAAGTTCATTTTTTCTCTATGCTGTGTGCTGCAACTTTAGCAAATCACGGGCACTTCCTTCATCTTTATTGTGCTTTACATAATGCCTGATTAAGTATTTATTTTCAATGGTTTTATGTCATATCATGGCTTAACATCTTTACTCTTCAATTAAAAAAATAAATTTTTTTGTCACAATATGTTACAATAATCTGCATAATATTATACAGATTATTCTTGTTACACAAATTGGATTGCAGTACCACTGATAAAATGCTGAATGCCAGCTCAGTGGTCGAGCATCGTAGTCAAAAAAAGCTGAAATAATGAATTGAGTGTTGATATTAGCGTTCCGACAGAGAGGCCCCTCCCATCCAGACGAAGGCATTATGTAAATGTGTTGATTCACTTTATATTATTACTGCATATCACTTTGTTTGATTGAGATGAATTTACTTGCAGACGAATTGTGTGTCGAGCATGCACCAATCAGCCACAGCATTAAAACCACCATGTTAATGTTGTGGCTGATCGATGTACATTTAGCTACATAGCATCTATCTTTATTCAGGCTTTTACTTGTTTTTTGTTCTGTTTTTTCCCCTCTTTTTTTTGTCAAATTCTGATATGTACCTGCGAGGAAATGTGCAATAGGTAGAAAAAAAACATCCACAATAGGAAAAACATCAAAGTGTGTAAGAAAACGTGAACAATGCCATTACATTGGTTTGGAGTAGATATTACTGGTCAAACTGCCAGACATGGGCTTTTGTCAACATTTTAAAGTCATGTATTGAAGTCTGTGTTAAAGGAGCACATGTGTAAGACTCTAAAAACATCAGAAAACTCACTGGACCAAAGCAGTCTTATGTGACCCCTCATTATCTCCTGTCATGGTGGACATTATCAAGTAATGTGAGAATGTCTGCTCCTCCTGCTCCACATCAGCAGTGGACAGTGATTTGTAAATGGCATGGCAGAACCCCTCTGACCCACTCTGTACTAACATTACAGCCATCTGGGGTCTTCTTCACAGACGGAGAGTCATGGACCCATCATTGGGGGCCTCAGCAGCCTGAGCTGTCACATTTGTGCCTGAATGGAATTTTGATAGTTTATTGTTTTGTGTTGGTTTCTTCTTCTTCTTCTTCTTTCCTCGGAGTGTGTGTCCTCTCTCTCTGTCTATTTGGATGCCTCTCTTGACATTTACACCACCATTATCAAGCCAAGTCAGACTTTCTTCACCAATCACCACGGTGAAGGTGACATTTGGAACCATCTGCTATGATGGGCAAAGTGATGTTGATGCTAGAGGCTCAGCGCTAAACGAGACCAGAGAGATGAACGCACCTTTAGGCCATCTCAGTTGAATCCATCGACTTCCAGGATGTACGACAAAAAATGAAAAAAAAAAAACAACAACAAAAAAAGACAACAACTTTATTTTTCTCTGTTCTGAGCCCCGGCAGGCCTTATTAGTGTGCCACAGATGAATATGTCAGTGTGCTAAAAATTCCTGTGTGTACAGGCCAATTTGAGTGCCCTGTCTTGTGATGGGGCTTTTGTTTGGACAGTTTAACTCCACCTTTTAAAGAAATAGTTTAGTGTTTTGGAAAATTCCCTTATTTGCTTTCTTGTCCAGAGTTGAAAAGATTATGGAAAGATCTATACCACTCTCTCATCTCTCTCTCCTCACTTAAACACTCAACTTTCACTGTGCAGAATGTTGCAGAGTTTGACATTACATCTGTTCCTACATTCAGTTGCTGGATAGGGAATGTTTATTTGCACTCACCTCAAATCTGCGTGTGAAGTATGCTACTACATGGTGATCTTGTGACATCACAGTTGGAAGCCAATCAGGATCGAGTTCATGTCTCATGAGAAGTGCACATGAGAATGACATTTTCAGCAGCTGAGTGAAAATTATCTTCCTATTTCTCAAGGAATCTAAAGCCAAAGCTAGGAGACTGTAGCCGTTAGCCTAGCTTAGCATCAAGACTGGATCTTTTAAGTAAATTGAAAGTTGAAGTTGTCTTGCACAAATTCTAATTCAAAGAAAACATTTTTTGTTTGTAATTGTAAAAGGAATCTAAAGCCAAAGCTAGGCGACTTTAGCGTAGCCTAGCTTCAAGTCTGGATTTGTCAGGTTCATTAAATTACTATTATTATTATATTGCTACAAAAAAATTCCGGAAATCTTTAATCAAAGAAAACAGTTTTTGATCTATCAAGGAATCTAAAGCCAAAGCTAGGAGATGTTAGCTTAGCATCAAGACTGGATTTTTTAAAAAGTGAATTGAACTTTTTCATTAGGAAAAAAAAGTAACGTATTGTTCAGAGTATTTTGTTATGTTGTTGTAAAAATTAGCCTAGCTTAGCATTAAGACTAAGCAAGGAGAACCCAGCTGCTATCAAAAGGTTAAAAACACTAAACCTGCCTACAGGACAGGACAACACATCTCTAAAGCTAATTAATTCAAAAAACGTTGTCTTTCATGTATCACTCCAGAACTTTTTTCAGTTTCTGTACACGTTAAACAAAAGAGACGTGTGTTTACTGAGCTGTCGAGGTGCTTGTAGGGAGATTGTTTTTGGACAGTGCCAGGCTCACTGTTCAGCTTTAGTCTCGTAGTTCTGGCTTCACATGTAGAGAACAGATGTGATAATGGTACCAATCATCTTACCTGACCAAAAAGAAAGCAAATAAGTTTATATCCCTAAAAGTCAATATTTTTTATAAGTTTTAGTTTCCTATTTCAGTCCTAACCTCCATGTTTAGCCTATCTCTTATACGCCACTGTCAAACCTGTGTGCACACGGCAGAATGGAAATGAAACAGACGACGGTGGAATTTTTGCATTTTGCATTGAGCCATTCATGAGGAAATATGAGTTTCTTGACATATTCCCAGAGGTCAGTCAGGTGAGGTAGCTATGCTACGCCGGCGCTGTGTTATTTCCCGCTCTCTTTTTATTTTAACAAATGGACGGCGCCTCTCAGGCGTGAAGCACCTTAAGCTCTGTAATCCCAGACACTAGCTGCTGCCGCAGTGTATCCCTCGCAGCTACACTTTCCTTTCTGCTCCCCAGTTCTGTCTCTTTCTTTCTTCCCTCGCCTCTCTCTCTCTTGTTCTTTCGACACAGCCGAGCAGTCTATTCCCAGCGAAATGATTGAGACATCTAGGAGGGTTTGCGAGGGAGTGTTTGTGTGCCTCTGTGTTTGTGCGCGTTTTGCATGATGAGATGGGTTGTCTGCAGGTGCGAAGAGAAGTTCAGAGAGGTCAAGGAGGAAAGATGTGAGGGGCAGGATGCAGGGAGACGTGAGACGGATCAGATAGTGGATTCTAGGAGACGAGGTGAGAGTGAGGTGAGTTGGGATTTGATAGGATGAAGGCAGGTGAAGGCCTCGTGGGCACCGTTTTTCACTCTGAAAAACTATGAAAAATGATTCCTTCCAACCGGGAGCCCACTTTATCAAACTCCTTCACCCACTTACCCCGCAAACCTTCAACCTAATGAGCTCTGCGTTTCCAAACCAGAGCTGTGAAAATCCCATTTCTCCAAACAGTGTTCTAATTGCGGAAGTTTTTCAACCTTTTGCGAGAAACTAAAAGTGAATGTTAGAGACAAATGAGTTCAGACACGTCAGCAGCTCCTCTCAGCTTCACTCTCTGTCCATAGGAGAAAAAAAGCAAACTTCACAACTGATTCTACATCTGGGTTTAACTTCTGTTACTGTCAGTCTCTTCAGATCGCATGTAGCCCTATAGGGCGCGAGAGCTGAGCTGGGTGTAGGAGAAAGTTTTTGGAATGAGGCAAAAAGTGGCTTCAAATGTTGGATTCCTTGTCTCCGATTTAACGTTTTAAATCTTATTGCTTTGTGTTGTTGCAAATTGAAGGGTTTATTCACATGTAGATGATACAAGCTTTAATTCATGATGGAAAGAAAGCTGTGGAATGGAGCAGTTGCTGGGTTAATGAAAGGTGGTGGTTTGATACGAGGAGGGGCAGGTTTGATAGGAAAGTTTCAGTAAGTGTGTGGCAGCAGGTGGGAGGTATTTGGGAGGGGGGGCAGCTTTGTATGTTATTTTAATTATTATCTAGCTTTTGTTTGAGTGTGAGAGAAGAAAGGAAAGACGCAGCCAAGCTTTGAGACTTATTCTCAAGCAGCTGAGGTAAGAAATTAGAAGAGAAAAAAGGAAAACCTCAGAGGCCTGTGAAAAAGAGAATGCTGATTATTTATGTCATTGTGAAAACCTCCTCACAGACTCGCGGGTTGTTTGACGCGCCAGCGGGCATCAGCAGGAGAGAGAGAGGGAGAGGGAGGGAGAGAGAGGCTGTGTCGAGGAACGAGGCGGCGCCGCTGTGGCACTTTTCCCTTTTGTCTCCATTTGAATCCCCGTTTCTAATTAGCACGACAGCGTGTCTTAATTAACCTCAGCCAGCACACGTACTGCAGCACTAACGGCTTTCACCGCCGCTGTGTCTGTGTCTGTGCCTGTGCCTGTGTGGGGGCCCCTCGGCGCCTGTGGGGGCGAGCTGTCAGAAGTGACTGATGTTGACTGACAGCTGAGGTGGATGCACCGGGAAGGTAGAGCTTGTTTTTAGCCTCCATGATGCATTTATAGAAAAGAATTCATCACACCACTCTGCTGTGCAAAGCAGTGTGCCAGAAACACATCCAAAAAGAAAATGATGAGGGTCTGATGCCATCGAGCTTTATGATCTGTACATTCTGACTAAAACAGTGCGTCACCAGCCACACTAACACACACAGTATCAACCAGAGGCCTCGAGCTGGACCAGAAGGAGGTGCTCTTCTTTTCCTTTCTTTCTTTTTTGTCTTTTTTTTATTGGCATTTACGCAGATTGTGTTTCACACTAACAAGCCCCTTGTTTTCAAAAGATGTGCCACAAGGAGCCCCGAGGAGGCTTTAGTCCATGAATCATCCGAGCGGTGAGTCATCAGGACTCCGCTTCAGTTCCTACATGGTGACACAGCATCATCATCATCATCATCATCACACAGCACCACACTGTGCACAGACGCACTAATGACAGTAAACGAAAAGCAAACAGTTCACATTCTGATCGGAGACGTTTGTGCGCATGTGTGCACTCCTTTTGAAAACAGGGCATTTTCTTATCTACCGCCTCATTTTGACAAGTCTGGTTCCTTTGCTTTTTTGTACCTTGTACATGTTTACATTGTATCTCGCATTGCCCCAAAAGAGAAACAATATTAAATGTATTATCTTTGTTGTTTTCGATGGACTCCTTTTCTTTGTGTCACCCATCGCTCCTCCTCGTCCTGCTTCACTGTGTCACAGTAACCATGCCAGATTGAGACATTTGTCTTTATGAAGTGAGTTTAGATGTGGAGGAGCAGAACAATGCGGCTGGTTACATCAGTACGTACAGTATATGGTGAGGGATGACTTACTAGAGAAAAGTTTTAAAGGAGGCTGGGAGGGACGAATGAAGACGAACGAGCCCTCGGAGCAGAGGAGAGACAAACGTGTGTGTGTGTGTGTGGACGTTATGACGTATGTGCTTACAGCTTTTTTTTTGCTTCGTCACACAATAACACTACATAGATACGACTTCATTAGTAATGAGTTGTGTCTGTTTCACATTCTGGTGAACTGAGTGGTGTAATGTGAATCATTTAAAGCAGTGTCAACGTGAGCAAAAGTTTTTTGGTTTTTTTTCTCCTGAAATGATCCTTTCAGAATGAAAGCTTTCACACCTACAGTGCAATGACTTTACATGTCCACTAGATGTCTCTCTTCAACCAATGTCCGACCATCCTGATGCGAGCGACACATTTACATATGATTGGATCTGCACGTTACAAACTCAATATGTACGCTGATATTAAGTCTTCAGATGAAATTCTGTTACCACCGCTCTTTTGAGCTGTTTTTTATCCAGCAGATCATTTTAATACTGGATGTTAACACTGCAGGAGAAATATGATCTCGGTTCATCAAATGCTCAGTTGAACAATGATCAGTATTCGACACACTTGTCTGAATGGTTCTTTTCATGAGATTATTACTCATCTCATCCATACACCAGAGTCAGTTCTTTTATATGGAGATGTTATGAATCAGTTGCACACACACAAGCGGACACGCAGCTATCAGACAGCGACTGAGGAGCCATCTGGATGAGGAGCTTGATGAATACATAGTGCAGTCATTTTACAAGCAGCACTACTACAACTTGAGTTTTAAAGTCAGCTGAATTGTTTCCAGTGATCCTCCTATAGTCCTCTACCTGTCACAGAGAGGCTCTGTAGCAGCTGTGGCTGCAGCACAGGCCGTGGCACATGATGTAATAGGGGGCCCGGGGCTTCCAGATGACTTAGCTTTGTGTTTCAGCTGGACCTCAGAGGGCACAGCTGGCTACATGTTTGTTATAAGTCAACTCACATTTCAGTTTCTTCACATTTCATTGTCAAAGGTCAAGTTCACACAAACACTGTCAACACTTCACTTAGAATGTCCAATAATAGTGTGGCAGCGCAGAGAAGACGTAATGTGAAGAGCTCTGTAAAACGCCACAACTTCTAATATTTGCCATATAAATAAATTTTATGTGTAAAAGTAACAGTTAATAACTTGTTGTTGATAACTTAAGTAAAAAATAAAAATCAAGCTTGTCCTGTACGACAGCAGAAGAAAGTGGATCTGGATACATTTTAATTTGGATATGTGATTCATCAGAAACAGAGGAATTTAATTCTTTATTTAGGAAATATAAGAATTGTTGTTGTTACTTTACATGAGAAAAATCTAAAAGTCTCAGTAGGATCAAGTCACAGCCTGAATTTAGTTAAATAAAGTTAAATCACCAAGCTCAGAACTTGAGTTCAACATTTTCTTTTTTACAGTGTGTTGCACCAGTTTGAAGCAAACACGAGGACTTGTCAGAGGAAGCACATTCATTTGAGCTCGAGAGTTTCTACTTGACCTTGAAAACAGCAGTTGATAAAACAATCTCCAATCCAAGTTCCACACTTACCCACGTTCTGGACCTTTTGACCGTACGACACGAAAGCCGACACGAGCGAGTGTTGTGCTCAGAGTCACGGAAAGCTGGAACTTCTACGCTGCAGCACCAACTAAGCAAAGTTCACCTGCAGACGAGAAGGTTGTGCGCTGAGGTCGAAACCTCTGGAAAATAAGCTGCAGAAATTCTACTTTAACTCAACACTTGCACTGAAATTTTAGTTCTTCGGTCTTTTGTGTAATGAATTTCAGGTGAAACTCAAACAATAAAACATCTGGTGATACAGTCAGGAGGGATTTCAGTTTCATTCTAAATGAGTAGAATTCAGATGTTTAATGCTAGAACTGCTCCTGTTGTGCAACATTCCAATTTATTGTAATGTGATAATGACTAATACCTGAGGGGTTGGGCAGAGCTGGTGGGGTGAGGAAGGAGAGTGCGTTTCATGCTACTGCTAGTTTAAATAGCTTTGTGTAGCTTTAAGGTTCACAACCTACAAATGTGTTTTTCCCTAAAAGAAAAAGCATCTCGTCATGTATCTGCATAAATAATGAAGCAAACCATTTCTTCTCAAACACATCTGGAAAGTTTATTAACCACAATCATCCGACTCACGCGGAACAGAGCTCACAAACACACACTGGCTGTTTCAAATGAAAAAGAAAGAAAGACAGATTTGCAAAGTACTTCAGCTGCTGTGTCACAACAATGGCCAAACGGAGTGTTTTATATCGTTTCTAGCCACTGGTTCCAGTTAGCGGGAACACTATCGGCGTTCCGCTCCATCTGTTGGTCCTGACGTTCACGCTGGGTGAACACATAACTCATGCATGACAAAAAAACGACCACTAAGATCTGCAGAAATGTGCTGCTGCATGATTGGCCAGACACAGAGGAGTCGCACTGGTGCAGAAGCAAAGCAGAGAAAAAGCAAACACTAGAAAAGCAGGTTTTGGAGTCCACACATCAGTGATGGACAAATAAATATTACATTACAGGATGAGCAACATTCAAGGAGCCTGTGGACTATTCTGAATGCAAACAAAGAGAAAGAATGTAAAAAGCCTTTGATTAAAATGTGTACACAATCATTTACAGATGAAAACCTTCAGCTAAATGTTTTTAGCTTGACATGAACCGCGATTCGTGTTTAAAATGTGATGTGCAAAACTGATGGATGCAAATGCTAAAAAAGCTTAAACAGAATTAATACAATGAATAAAAAACAAAAACAATTTTTGATTATTGGATTTGGTCAGAGTGTCTGCACAAAATAAAAACCGCCACCATGGTTGAATCTCTGAGAGCAACGCTGGCTGAGACATGTACAAGATTACAATCAGTAGGTTTTTAAAGTGACCTTCATCATCACCACACACTGATGGCGCTCAGACTATATAATGCTAAGAGCTATAAATACAGACGTGGGGAGTTGGGCTCACACGCACGCGCACACACACACACACACACACACACACACACACACACACACACACACACACACACACACACACACACACACACACACAGGATTGTAATAAACCGAGAGTTTATGTCTTGCACCCCAAAGCAAGTTTTGATTGTGTACTGCAATATTTCTTATTGCTGCAAGGTACAAGGAACCCTCTATATTCTCACTTTTAGAAAACAAGAAGAAATCGACATTTTCATGGTGTTGGATAAATGTCAGAAAAAAAAAACACATCTCAGAATCATCTTTATCAACGCAAACAAACAAAAGACCACAGACAAAAGTTTTTTTCTTGTTTTTTTTCCCCCCAGTTCGAGCAAACTGATAAAAACCGTTTCTCTCTAAATACATAAGTTAACATTCAAATGTGAATTAACACTTCAAGCAGTAGCGTAATCAAACTGTGATGTGGGAGGAGGGACGTGTGAAACATCTCTGTCAGCGTGTTGCCTGGAAAGGAAAGCTAGAAAAATACCATAGCAGCATAGGTCTGAGCCCCGTTTGTGGATTATCTACAGAATGAAGTGGTTTCAAAATAAAAAGAGCCTCTCAGCTTTGTGTGATGTCCCGTAATAAGCTCCGGCGTCTTGCAGAGCTGTATGTACTGTGCTGAGCTGTGTGTGTGTGTATAGATCTCAGGACATACAGGTGGGGAGGGGATATGATTAATACAAATATTCAAATGTGAGCTTTTTAAACCCCCCTGCCCCCTGAACTGATTTCTGTAAAGGCTCTTTGCTGCTGGTGAAGAAATCCTGTAACAAGGATTATTAAAGTTAAATACTGGAAATATCCTGGACTTCTATATAAAAATAGCTTTGAATTTGTGTGCTTTTCTCCTCTGAGTGAAGCTTGTGACAGTTTGTGCCACACAGCAGCATTATTTGTTGATTGATCAGGGATTTTCGGGAAGTAAAAACACACACAATATGATACATCTGCACCCAACAAATGAACCTTCTGTGTGTTAAGGCATCTGTGGAGGCTGTATTCAGACACCATGGCAACAGTCGTTTGACTGTGTGTGTGTGTGTTGTTACGGGAGCTTTTTCTTGAGCATCTGTCAATCCGTCACAGGCCCTCACAGTGTATCAGGCCTGGCTCGATAGGTAGTTTGGGAAAATATCATCTTTTAAACAACAACAACACCAAAAACCAACCAAACAAAAAAAAAACATAGCTGGCCCTGAGGAGAATCCAAATGACCGTTTTTCTCACTAGCGGTTTCCTTTCAAGAGCTGCTGAGTCTGCTGGACGCAGGTCTGTGGATTGCTGGAACCGATGAATCCTCTGTCGGTAACGGGGCGTTTCTGAGAGGACGACGCTGATTTCAGTGCAACACACCACACTGCAGAGCAAGCAGCCAGCTAGTACAACAATATAGCTACCACCAACGATCGCAATAGAACTACCATAAAAGGTACATTACGTTATACGAGTACAAGAGATGTTACAATCCTACGCTATATGTATATATATATATATACTCTGCACCGCCCTGCGTCTTCAAACACATCACTCACTGATCAATCACCATGACGACACAGAGATCCATCGCTTCGTCACATCATCACGATGTCGGTTCCAATGCTCAGTAACACACAGACACAAATTGTGACGTACTGAGAGGATGACCTGCTGCGGGTGAGCTTTTTATTGACGGCACGATTCAGAGAAAGAGCCGGTATCAAGACATTCAGCGTGACTCTTCTACTCCGGTGCAAATGTGTGAACATAGCTTGACAAAGGAAAAAAATATATATATCGGAATTAGTTTACTTTTTCCTTTCATCCTTCAAAGCATTTCAAGTTCCTAAAGGAGAGCAAACACTTGTGGCGAGAGTAGAGTTCTTCGCAGAACCCTGCACAACTTCAAGTGCAGCCTGTGTAGAGAGGCCGTGACAGCAACTAGAAAGTTAAGGGAACCTTCCCAACGATGTGGTACCAGCATCAGCAAAGGCAAGAGAGAGAGAGCTCACAGACGTTGTATAAAATGTCACATTAAAGTACCAGAGTTCATATTCCCTGAACGTAGACGTTTCTTTCCCTCACTCCGGGAGTTTGCTGTCTCCCCTCTTACGTACTGCGGTAGGTCTTGATAATATCTTTGATCTGTCTTCTGCAGATGGGACAGCAGGCGTTGGACATCCTCTTGAGTTTGAGGCCGCATGTGTAGCAGAGACACATGTGTCCGCAGGCGTAGATGACCGTGTCCACCGCATTCTCGTAGCAGATCGAGCACTCGTCAGACCAAGGCCCACAGCCGGATGGAAACGTAGGCGACTTGGGGAGGCTTACTGGTGAATTTGGGGTGGTTCCTGTGGCGGAAATGAGATAAAATGTGAAATTAGGAAAGACAGAAAATTCAAACCGGATATTTCATTTGACTTAGTTTTTGTACAGTTCATTTATAACAGTGTTGTATGACCTAATGGCACGTGCCGAACATCCAGCTGCAGCAGCAGCAAGACCACGAAGTTCTGGCCATTGTTCCTAACTGCTCACTATCCCATAATGACTTCCATTGAGCCCCCGTAGGGTGAGTGGTTCTCTGCTTATGGGTGTACCTACCCCCCGCTGAGCTGCAGTATGCGGCGGAGCACAGGCCTCCATTCAGGACCGGATCAGAGCTGCCACTGCCCAGGGCACTGGGGGTGTGTGGGGAGGAGGAGGGCGAATTAGGGTTTGATGTGGCCCGCGGATCCCCGAGATGAGTGGAACCTAGTTAGAGCAGATAAGAGCTGGGGGTTAGAGGTTTATGTCAGTCAGAACTGCTCTTACTTCACTAGCCACGTAAAAGAAATGCACTGAAACCTGTCTCTGTGACATTACTGCAGACAGATACTGTCACCTGTAATGAACCTCAGGTGAAATCACAGGTTGCCAGGATAACATTATCCAACACTATCCTGCAGAGGGGGACAGCAGTAAATGAAGATGAAGGGCTTAAAGACAAAAAGTGACCTTTAATGGCTAAAGCACAGCATCAGAGATAAAGAGGACAAGGCATTACAGGCCCCTCCCACTGGGGACTGTTCGTTTTTCATGTTTCCTTTTGTTCCCTTCGCTTGACAATAGCACAGATGAAGTGGAGCAGGATTGACTTTTTTTTTCACTTTTCACATTTACAGTCATGAAAGCAGAGTTAGAGAAAGACTAGTCCAACTTGGGAGGGCACAGCTGCTTCAGAAGTGTGCACATATTCATCAGTCAAGAGAGGGCTCCCCCACCCACCCACCAACCCTCTTCTTCCCTGGGAAGAGTCTTTAAAAAGAGAGTAGGTGTACTCCATTCTTTCCTCAGTCTATCTTTACATGGTGGTCGGGGAAACAAGTGGGAATTCCAAGTACAAGTTTCGGTTTAAGTTTAGGAACACATGTTGGAATGCCAGTGATGCCTAGAAAGACAGGTCAGGCTGTTAGAGGGTCCCAAATTACTGACATGACAAACTGAATTTAACTATATTAACATGGGAGTTGAACATGGGACCTAGTATGAATGACGATATGTAAATGTACAGGTGTTGTCTACCGTAACACCTGCCCTATTGTGGGCTGTGACGCAAGTCAATACATATGGATAAAACACCACCGCATGGCTTAATACCTGGATGGAGAAAGTCAAAAAGACAGAACCGCGACACGAGACTGGACATTTGTGTTGTGGTTTTGGTCTTTGGTTCAGATCTGTTACACCCACAACTAAAGAGCCAAATATCCTAGAGACTAGGAACTATAATTACAGCTATTATTAAAAGTGCTGTCATCATATAACAAATAACATAAAAAAATCAAGACAACCACAACAAGTAGTGTTCCATTTTATCCACAAGGCAGCAACATGTATCTGCAACATGTAGTGCTTTATCAACTAAAATCACAAAAAAAAGCTCTGTGAGCATTGCCTGCTGGCGATGTCAACCTAATCGTAGGGTATGCTCTTTAAAAGTTTACATCACAGGTAGTGCAGAGACACCAAAATGCGCAACAAATTAAGATGCAAATTAGCAGCCTCGCAGTGCAAGCATGTGGTCGTCCACAAAGAATTCCCATTAAATGCTTTGTTGCTTCTCGGCGTTGGAAGCAGATTACTTTAATTACCTTCCCTGAAGCTTGCTGTCAAAAAGAAAAAAGTAGCACACTAACAACTACATCAGAAATCAGCTATTGTGTGCACACAACATATTTAACAGTGCTATTTCAGGAGCTGCTGTCTTTTAGTAAAGTATCAGTCCGCTGTGGTGAATCTTAGTGAGGAACATTTCATGGCGTGTTTGTTCTCCTGGACAGCTGACAGCAGCAGAGTGATGTGGTGTAGCACAGTCACCACCAACACTGGCCCCCCCACTACACTAACGAATGCTCCAGCAGCCAGCCAGGAAGCAGCTCTCTGCCGCCGTCTGCACCATCAGCCATCGGATCCATCCAAAGGAATCGTTTTATGGCTGAGCTGACAATGGGCCAGAGGGATTTAGAGAAACTATCCCATAACTGCAGGTGACAAATGGCAACAGTGCTGGTGTGTCATCATGTCACTGCTGCTCATTAGTTTATATCAGGCGTCGTTTGATGTGGCTTTTCATTTTTTTGGTGGGAGGTTAGTCAAGAATCCCTTTTGTTTACATAGCGGGGTTGCCCGGCTCCCGAGCCCCTTGGCGCCATGAAGGGTGTATGATTTGTACTGTATGTACAGTGTGTAACATGATAAGACAAGTTATTTGGGACACTGGGTGCAAATACATTTAGAGCAGGGGAGGCCCTATTATCCTTATCCAGTGTGTGAGACCCATTGTCTATGTATAGATACAATAACAGCTACAAGTACAAGTAAACACTGGACGTTCGGTGGGTAAATTAGCCCCTATCAAAACCCCAGGACTTACATGTAATAAATATGAATGATCACGCTGTGAGTGTTGATCGGTAAGTCGCAGACCCCTACAAGGTGCTGATGCACTCATCGTGGTAAACCTTTCATCAAATTACTCAAGCAGCATTACTTTGTGTTCTCTCTCTCTTTCAACTGGCCGCTCCCGGCCTCCCTCCGCTCACTTCCCCTCTCCGTTTCCCTCTCTGTTAATTCCCTGGCATGAAGGCACCTCCCCATCAAGGGCAGCTGAGACAGGATCTTTGGTGCCCAGCCCTGATCCCGCCAGTTCAACGCTAGATTAAACTGACTTGTGTGAACAGCTGTGAGAGCTAGACTGCAACTCTGTGGCCACACTTCTACTTCCATCAATCCATTTAGTCGGCCAACCGTCCGGCCGTCTTTAGCACATACCCAGTACATCTATGGGGAAAGTCTCTTCCTCGGAAGTATGGAAGGTATGCAGAGTATGTGAGAAGGGAGATGGGTGGGTCTGGGGGATGAGGATGATGGTGGAGGGCAAAGGGTTGGGACACCCTGAATGCAAGCGTGTGTCTGTCTGTATATGGACCACAGTTGACAGCATTCAGGCTCGAGCGAGACAGAGAGTTTGGTCACCGTTTACGACACAGCTTGAAAAAGAAATAGAAAGAAAGGAAATGGGGGAGACGACCCTCACAAACAGTTTATGATGACATTACCCTGGTGACATGTAATCTTTAAAACATAAACTTTTCAAAATGGGTGGCCAGTAATTTAACTGCAGAGAGTTTCTTGTTCTGGGTGCTATCAGGACAAATGTGCACTTAGCTGTGTTGTTCTTGTGTGTGTTTAGATCGGCGACGAGGGGAAAAGCAGCTCACAAAGAAGTCAGTAGTTTAAGGTTATGGCCTTCCCTGCGGCATTAAATGTTAATAGTCTCCTTTTGTCTGGGGTGGAGATATTATCTTAAGAGACAAAAGAGCTGTTCTGGAGGCAGCGGACAGTCGTACATCTTTACCTCTGTAACACTACAGTGGTTCACACTCCTTCACTTCTCACACACACATAATTCTGCCGCAGATTTAATTTTGAATTGTTACAACTGCCATTTTTAAAAATCAGTCCACGCTCAGAAATTTGTAATGACTAAGTGAACTTCCTAACAACATGTTTGGCAAATTTATTACAAGTCAAAAGCTGAAATGTGTCCTATGTAAAGCTATTCCCACCATTAATTCTGTACTTTGTAGAAAATACTGTGCTCCAGGGAGCACTCAGAGCTTTAGAAATGGTTTTATACCTTTGTCCTGATCTGTGCCTCCCCACAAAAATGTTATAGTGGAGGTCCACAGAGAGTTCTTGCACTTTGAGGCTTGGTTTTTGTCCTGACATGCTGTGTGAATTGTGGGACCCTTGGAAACTACAGTCCAGGTGACTTGTCTACACTCACCTCAGGGAAAGTTAGAGCAAACAGGGCGAAAAGGGCCTGAATATTAGTAAAGGAGATATTTCAGTTTTTCATAGTCTGTTATGTTTGGCTTAGTTGTAAGTTAAACTGAACATGATTTCCGTTCAGTTACGTGAGCACAGCCTAGGAAATAATTGTCACATCTTTGCAGATAAGCTTCATACTAACAATAGTACACATGCACATGTACACAACAACAACAACAAATTACTCAATTTTAACTGTCCTTTAGTTACTTTAGTAACATTTTTTTGTATTAACACCTCTTTAGGTATTAATTTAACTGTTTTTCCATTTAGGGGGTGTGGCTAGAGTAAAACTAATGTAAAGTAAAGTAAAACCTAAGCAAAGTTGCATTTCTTGCAGCTGTTTTACAGATTTCTTTTATTCTACCTGTAAATTAATAATACATTTAATCAGTAGTAGTTCTTATATTCCCCTGAGACGCAGCCCGTTTATTTATCTTAAACTTAATCATATGTAGCCACAGGAACATTAAACAGCTTGCAGATGATCTTACAGCTTCACCTTTAACAGACCTGTCTGATCTCCTCAGACAGCTCTCTCCGCTTTCTCTGGTCCATGTCCTGAACATCATAACAGACTGTGTCCTTTAAATACACTGAAAGACTGATTATAACTGCATCCACTTTGTTTCAAGTTATTTCAGAGAAAGCCGTGGGTTCTTTCTTCCAAGGACGGGTTTCCAACAAGAGAGACAATATCAGTTCTTCTCTTTCTTTATTTTTTTTAAATCACGTTCTGTTGCTCTATACTATCTTCAGTTCATTTATTGACTGTCCTCCTGAATTTCCTCCTTTTGCTTATCCTGCAGTGCACAGGAAAACTAACACCTAATAAAAGTAATATCATTAACAGAAGAACAGAAATGACCAAATGATGAGTGAAACATTATGTACAGGACGAGCTGAGACGACAGAAGATGGGGAGAGAGGCGTGTGGCAGCTGCACTGCATGAGGATGTGGGTGGGTGAGACGCTGCAGTCGAGCATGAGCACGCTGACATTTTAATGGAATCTATAATACAAGCGAAGTGGGTCAGTGGATGGGTGTCCTATTTCTATGTCACGAGGCACAAGTCCCTTCAATATCTCACTCTCTCAAAAGTTCAGCTGTCAGCTCAGATTTTATATACATAAAAACCACGTTTGGCAAATTTAACATATATACATATACGGCAGTGTTGTCCCATGAAAAGATATAATAAAATATTTACAAAAATGTGATATATATATATATATATATACAGTATGTCTTTGTATGTGTATATATATACATACATATATATACAGTATATATATATATACATACATACATACATATACAGTATATATGTATGTATGTATGTATGTATGTATACATATATATATATATATATATATATATATATATATATATATATATATATACATAAACAAAATTACAGTAATAAGAGATATTGAGACAAGAGTTTCAAAAACACCGTGAGTTGTTTTTTAAAACTGCAGGTTACATGTCTTACATGTCAGACTCAATCACTCACAGAAACTGTAGGAGTGTGTTTTAGCCACAGTATCGACACACGTAGAGGTGGCTGCACAAATGTAATATACCGTGTTTGTGTACTGGAGAGGTTCTTCTTGCAGTCAATACTACCGAGGGAAAAAATACTGATTAAACAGTGATTCCCTGACTTTTAGTGCAACTAACAGAAATAATTGTTGTTATCCACTTCTACTTTAGTTTACCACCGCAGACTAATGACCTTCAATCAGCTGAATATATATTGATCAAAATGATAACCTCCATTGGTCCATTTGTCCTTCGGTTCAGAGTAAGCAATCACCAATTTCTGTCTGAGACTGTATTGTTACCATTACAACAACCTAACATTAGTTAACACTGTCTGTTCAATCATGTGGGAACAAATCATGTCTGTATGGAGAAACACGAATTCAATGTATCAAACTAAAACATCGCTTCAGAAATTCAGAGCAGATGGAAAAATCTAATTTGACCAAGTTTAAACTAAAGACTCACATATTTATAACTAACATCTACAGTACTACTACTAAAGCATTACTCCTGGCTGACGTGAGCAATCCTAATGTGTTTAAGTGACCTTGTTTCTGTTCTTTGCTCTACTCCTTCATCTTTTGATGCTTTAATCCTCCCGTCCTGTAGAGCTGTGCCTCATGGCTCGAATTGTCTACACTACGCTCTCCAGTCAAGACAAAGCAACAGAGAGAGTTGCAACAGCAAGATAAGAGATGCTTCCTAATTTCGAAGCGGCTGGCACGTAAAGATGATTCACACCTCGGTGGGAATTCCAAGATGAGCTCCGATAAGGGGATGTGCCTCAGACCTGTTTTCATTGTTCTGCTGTTCCTGTTTTGTTGTGCTGCCAAGGCTCTCTGCTTTCAGTAAATGACTGTTGGAGAACTCAAGCGGGCTGCTATGTTACCAAGACAGAAATGTAATGACAGGGTATAGCAGGGTCATTTCTCCCTGGTTTGGGATTCTCAAACACATCTGAGGTGTCCTGCAGATCACTGTGGTTTGTATTGACATGGCTGTCATGGCTACGTTGTTGTCAGTTGATAAGTGGGTCAAGTTACCAGAGGGTAACACGAGCTCCTGTTTAACACGTCAGTCCACAGCTAAGAGGTGATTTAGAGGGGATTTATACTTTTTAACCAGGAAGTTTAAAACAAGTTCAACTGTCACGTTTTAGCATTCATCCTCTCTCCTGCATGTGCAGTTGAGGTTAAAGTTGTCCTCCTTGATCCTCTGCTTCCTTTTCCGCTCCCATCACTAAAGAAAAGCAGGATGTGTTTAGAGATGCCTCTTCCTCTGCAGACAAACAGTTGCGACACCTTTGAAAGATCCGGTGCTATTTTGGCTGTGTTAACAGAAGACGTCTTTTACTGCATTATACCGGCTGACGGGTCTTTTCCATAACTGGGTGAATATCCAGTAATAACGTGCTCTTAAAAGGGTGATGGTCTGCACGTGGATGCTCCTGTGGCATCTCTTTTAAGTAAGACTTTCTTTGGCAGATGTAGCAACAAATAGCATTTGGAGCGACATGTTGATAGCCTGCTGCAGAGCTGTCTTCTACTTTTCCTACTCCAGTATGAAAGTGGACACACACACACAGACACACACACACACACACACACACACACAAATCTGCCTCCGCCTTTGTGGGAAGCCGACATGCTTGTCAGAGTGAAATGAAGTGTCGGGCCAGTTCAGCCACACACCTTTCACTTCCACTGTCATTATCTGCATTTAGGAAAGGATAAACAAACCTCAGGTGTCCCGGCACGCCACTGGCAGGCAGAGTGTCCGCCCCGCTGAGACATCATGTTGGCCCCCGCTGTGTGCAGGTCACAGCCCTCCCTCCCCGCAGCCTCTCTCCACCTCAGCTCGCTTCCTGTTTTTTCGCCTTCTTGTGACAGAGCATCTACCCTTCTGGTTAATCCTACCAACGTGTGTGTGTGGAGGCTTCCTGCTTCCAGGCATCTGTTGTAAACATTGTGACTAACTATCCTTAATTCTTGACTCTTCGGTTTTAGTCATTACTAGGGCTGCCATTTCCAAAAGAGGGGGGTGGGGGGGTGGGTAGTCAGTTTAAATTAGGAAACAGGCTGAGCATTCAATAGATAGATGGATTTCAATGGCAGGGAGTAAATGAATTAAGCTCCGAGCTCTCACCAGTGGCTTGTCCAGCCGAATGAAGATCAATACCCTGATCTGGAAGTTCCTGACCCGGGACACGTCAGCGAGCTAAAAGCACGGCAGCTTCCACCATAAATTACTCTTTCAAGTGGGTTAATTCACAAGATAAAGCACATGGTCAAAGAACAAAGGGTGCTCATTAATCCACAAACACTCAGGGGAAGGGGATAAAATCACGTTCATGAAGTATGAAACAGTAATTTACTACATTTTCATTTGAGATGTGACTTTAAATCTCTGGAAAGTTCAAATAGTGATGATCATTCTACCTTCTTAATTATACTATTTGTTTATGGAAGGACAATGAGCGGGTTGATTGTGTCACTGATGATGTTCCAAACACAGACCCAGAGCTTAAAGGTGAACTGCAACAAATTTTACTCATGAAGAATTGTTGTCAGAAAGAAAAGCACTTAGTCTGAGAAAACAGTATTTTTCTGTCTACTGTGCGTCCTGAAGTTTCTAAAGTTTAAGAAAATGACCTTTGATGATGTATCTGTCTGACTACTGAAGAGACGTCCCATTCAAACCACACCTCAGCATCTCTGTCATCAGACAGCAGTCTGTGTGTCTGTTAGCAGCGGCTGCACAAACTGTCTTCACCAGGCAGAAATTCACGGGACAAACAAAGCGTTCATGTTGGATCGGCAGAAAGAAATCAGAGATATGTCAGTTTTAGAGATTTTTGTTTTCCTCGCGCCTGCTACAGAGGATGAGGAAAGGCAGACAGTTTTTAGAGATCATTCTTCAATGATGAAGAGTAAAAAAACAAATACGTTTAGTGATAGTGATGTAGTCCGTGTGGATTAGCACATTTAAAATAATTGGTATTGGTTGCATTATGGGAAGTGTTGGGCTATAATCAATTAGGTTTGATCAATATTTTCAACAACTTGTCTAAATCACTTTACATTTTTTCACATTTTTCTGTCTACCTCCTATTACTGTATCTACTCTGGGTGCATGTGTAGTTTACTTACCCAGAATTCTCAGCTGAGTCACAGCTCCGTGAAGGCCGAAGAACATCCAGAGGGGACGGGAGTTGTCCACGCACACCTGCATGCCCACGTTGGCGCCATTGTGGCTGAGGATGATCTCTCCTTCCTGGTTGACCAAGAAGCCCAGGATGTCAGTGCTTTGAAGAGGGGTGGGCACCCGGCACACTGCCCAGAACTCCTTCCTGTCAACCAGAGCCTCTGGATTGTAGGGCAAGTCGCTGGGACGCAGCACTGCTGGGTCGCAGGACGTCACGCCGTAGGACAAGGAGCCTGAGCGCGCCGGGCTGGATTTGGTGACTTTGATGAAGACAGTCTCTCCGGTGCGCAGGGGGCGGTTGGTAAACACCAATGTGCGCTCTTCGCGCGCATGCTCAGATCTTGCCACCGTCTGCTCATCCAGTGTCTTAATGTGGGCTCCCCGCAGCTGGTGGAAGTGGAGGTCACTCTCCAGGGAGGACGGCAGGAGAGAGGACTGCTGCGAGTTGAGGGAGTTCTGGGGGATGGGGCAGGTGGAGGAGGAGGAGGCCGAGGCCAGGTGGAGAGTGTGGCGGTGGGAGTGACTGTGGGCTCTGTCCTCCTGCTGCAGGTTGAGGTCACACAGGCTGACGGACAGGCGCGTGTCGTCTGCTTCGCGCCGCAGAGATGCAGAGCGGACTGTGGTGAAGGAGCGCGGACGCAGGCAGTCAGGGGGAACAATCTCACTGTCTGGAAGAGGAGGGAAATGAAGAAGAAGAGGAAGTGGGATTGAGACAGAGAGTCAGTCTGTGCGAACACATCTCAGAAGAATCTGCAGCACATGTGACAAGATAATGATTTAAAAAGAGTGCAATTTAATTTAAATCTAAATTAAGGGTAATTTTAATTACCTCACACTGCGGCACATGGGAGAGTCTCAAAGTGTGTTTATAAATGAAGAAATGTGTTGCTCCTGTGCCTGCACAGAGCTGAATCATCTGCTTTTATGCAGCAACAAAATGCCATCAGCTAACAAGGAGCGAATTACGTTCATGAAATCAAATTTTAAACATGCATGGACGTGTGTGTTTGTGTGTGTGTGTGTGTGTGTGCATGTGCGGAAGTTTATGGGTGTGTGGTTGTTGCATTCTTTGCAATCCATAGTACAGTATCAGTCAACAGAGAGCCATTAATATCTGCCAGTACAGGTCTCTAATGGCAGGAGTAGTGGTCACACACACGCACGCACACACGCACACACACACACAAATGACTCCCCCCTCTGATAAGCTGCACACAGTCTCATCCTACGCCTTGACACAGCTGCTCAAAATAACACCTCTAAATGTGCCTCCTCTCTCGTTCTCTCTCACTCTCTCTCTCCCCCGCCTCCCCCATTTTGGCCTGTTAGTAGGGGTAAAATTAGCCTGGCTTGCTGAGAAAGACCCCTGTTAGTTTGCTGGGGAGTGGGATGTCTGGGTTTCTGTGTGTGTATGTGTGTGTGTGTGTGTGTGAGGATACGAGAGACAGAACAGAAAGAGACAACAACCTTATGAACCTTAAGAAGACACTGAAAGAACCTCATATGTTGTACAAAGAGGTGGAGGAGAGCAAGGAGAATGGAGGATGAAAGACAGCGAACAGCCGCTGACTCAAGAGAGTCTCTCTTGTTCCCGGGGCCCAGCTACAGGGCCTCTCTATCTGACCAGGACCTGAGAGCCTGACTCCAGATAAACCTCTTAGCCTCAATTACCAGGGCTGTGGGACAGGCTGCTCACAGCGAACTGTAAACTGTGGCCGAGAAGACAGAGCAGCCAAGCCTCTTACGACGCCCTCCCACAGCTGAAAGGGACACAAGCCAAAGGAAGACAGAGTCATGACAGGCTTACGGAGAGCAGACATTTTGCAGGCTGAAATAGGAACAGTGTAATTTTTCTTCCTCAGTAGAGTTTTAACTGCCTTTTATTGCTAATTAATAACAGCAAGCTGAAGAAAATAGCATTGGTGTGTGTTGGTTTAGTATATTAGATTAAATTGTACTTATTTTTTAATGGAAGAATAATTCAGGCTTTCATTAGTCTTAACAGAGCTTAAGAGCTAGTTTTAAGCCTACATTGTGTCATAGGTGCAGCGTTAGGGAAACACCTGTACGTCACTGCAGCCAGGTGAGGAGTTAGACCACTAGAGGTCAGCAAAAGTAAGATTTACTAGCTCTGCTAAGAGCAGAAACTAAAGGTTACTCTTTGTAGAAACTCATCTGCTGCTCAGATCTCTTCCTCACTGACACGCAGATCTCTTCACTTTCATTTTCTGGGTCGCATGAATCCGCATGCACATAAAAAACAGACAGAGAGAATGAAGAAGCAATAGAAAGGAAAGAGAGAAGTTAACTATGACTCACGAGGTGCAATCGACCACATGTAATCACGCTGTTGACTTGCGGAGTTAAGATGGCACTTTTGAGAAACTTGAGATCTGAAATCTGAAATCTGTTCACTTTTGTATTATAGGTCACATTTGGATGAATTCTGCAACTGTGGCTCAGTATGTTGTTCTCAGAGGAAACAGCAAAGTGTGTTGAATTTGCTGCAGCGCTGATTAATGCCTCTGACCCAATTCGTCTTCATATCTAACAGTGACAAACAAATCTTCTTGGTCTTGTAGTATTTAGAACCACCCGCCAATGTAAAACACAGTTTCAGAGGTTCCACAGCTCTTTACTAAAACCTTCCTGTATGAGGTTAACCTGACAGTATCTCTAAGTCATGTGCTGATATCAAGTATATTACAACACATGTTAAACTAAGCTGCAGACGTTCCCCAGTGATCCTCAGAGACTGACGTGTGTGATTTTCTGCATCATCACTGAAAGGCTGTCTGATGCGCTCCTGTACGCTGGAAAGCTGAGACTGGTCTCACCACTCCCTCAAATTCATGTCAGCTGTCAGTTATGTTAGCTGCTAACCTGGGGCACGACACTTTGCGATTAATGTCTGATGGAACTAAGGCTCTGTAATTGTGCTAATTGATTTTCCAGAAAGGCATCAAACGGAGCGGACAGCGCCTTTGGCGCACGGGGCCGCTCCCAGTGACTGCTAATCAACCATTAAACACCTCTCTGCTGTGAGCAGCGGTTAACGCTGGGCCCCTGAGGCTAGCTGAAGATGACTAGCACGACAGCTCGAATTTCATCTACTATTTCCTTTGCTATCAATTCCTCCACTCAGTGAAAACCCTCGCCTGTGAAAAATGTGAAATGAACACAGTCGGTCAACATATGGCTGTTAAGATGTAATTGAACAGCTCAATCTGCCGTGTAGTCCATTCCCTGATTTTTATCCCATTTCCTCAGACAGGGAGCTATTTGCTGAAGTGAGGCCTTTAATGAAGTAGAGAAAATGTGGCTCGAGTCTGAAACGTTTGCTCTCCGATGATTAGGGAAGGCCATAGAGTGAGGAGCACGCTAACACTGCTCAACCGCACACTGATTGAGATGCTTGTACTGTATTGAGGGGTTTCGAATGACATCACCAAATGAAATTGTGTTTGTGTCTTCCAGAGCTGCCCATCACTCCATACTAAACTGGATTACATTCTAGCCGTTGCTGCGAGGCCTTCAGGACACAAGGCAGGACTGGAGCTGCAGAGAGGACGATGACATGTCTCCGGGGGGGATAAGAGTGGATGGAGAGGAGAACAGAGAAGAGAGGTAAATCTGGCAAAAGAGGGATGGCTGCCTGTGACAATACTGAATTTATGTTGAATGGAGTTGCAAATCATCCGTGTGTGTGTGTGTGTCAGACTGACTCTAACTCAAACGCAGAGTGTGAACATGTACACACGGTAAATTGATTCCACTAAAAATATAGTCTTCTATCAGCTATTTTCAAAAAGCTCGTGTGAGGGGTTATGTTCCCTTTTTATATCCTCTCCGTCTTCCTCTCTCACTTTTCAAAGAGGAGTCATTTCAGACCCACACCGGCCTATGTGCCATGTATTTCTTCTTCTTGCTTCTTTATTCATCAAAGGCTGGTGAGAAGGAGGCCCCGCCATACTGTATATGCTCCTAATGCTCGGTTTTAGCTTGCAGGACAGAGAAAGAAGAATGAAAGGACTGTAGAACATTTACTGTGATTTTGAACAGGCTTGTGTGTGTGTGTGTGTGTCTGTGCACTCAAAGTCTGAGTGTAGCTGTGTCCGTTTGTGACCTCACCAGCTGCTGCTGCTCACTAATCGTAGTGCACCTGCGTTTTTAGCTGATACAAATCCCTTTGTCCTATTGGTCCCTTTCAGATCCACCACTCACAGATGCTCTTTCCCATTGGACGAGGCCAGAATTTAGCACTTAGAAAGCTGCATTAAACAGTGTGCGTGTGTGTTTGGGTCCCTGCTTCTCCCTGACATTGTAATTGGGGCCATGGAGCAGGCAGCTGCTGATGCTGTGAGCCTGAAGGGGCTGGGGAAGGGGGGGATTCATCACCTTCTTCATTCTTCACTTTTGAGTCAGACCAAACGTAGCACCTGTGAGGCTCAACCACCAATGAATTTGCACAGAGAAGCATTAGAGTTATAGGTCAGCTCTTTCATTAGACTTTTAAAAACTGAAACTCAGTTGGCTTGCCTTTCTTCATTTTTTTCTTTTCTGTTTTTTGATTAGAATAATTAAGCACCTGTTGGGCTAATCCAGTGCAAATTCATGGGCATGCATTAGGGGGGTGGGGGGTGGCAGCGCGTCTGTTTTGGCCTGCCCAGGCTTTGGCTTGCGCTGTAAATGTTTCTGATTAGAGAATAGCTGCAAAGCAGGTTAGCTAATGCTGTGCATGGGGAGGTGGAAAGAGGGAGAGGCTGGCTTAGTGGCTTTGCTAGCTTGAGCAGACGGAACGTGCCAGGGGTTTGAGCCAGTGCTAGTGAAGGGTGGGGGGGGGGGGGGAGAGGTGGGAGATTTACTCTTTCTCGCACACCATCTATCTCACAGGGCTTATCTTTATCCATACTCTGTAACAGGTTTCATCTGATGTCAGCAAAGGTGAAGAATTAGGAAGAGAAAATGGAAAAAGAAGATCTTGGAGAGATTAAAAAAGATAGAGGAGAGGAAAACAGATGAGTGGAGGACAGGAGAGTACAAGAGGGGACAGGATGACATGAAGGAAGTGGGTGTAGAAGGAAACTGTTCAGCTAAGATCCGCTAAGAAGCAAAAAGGTAGAGATGGATATCCAGGGTGATTTTGCCATGAACAGATAAAGCACAGAGTCGGGGAGACAACACAGGGTCTTTGAGGGAGAAGGAGGCAGCGTTCAGCTCTGTGACTGACCCGAGGATTAAGAAACGCAGACTGAGCGGCCAAGCGAGTGAGAGACTGATATAAAACAACTAAGACAGAGAGGATGGAGTCAGAGGGGTCTTTGTGCTACATGTTTGGGATGTTCTTTATTCCCTGGCGTTGGCCCAGTCCCCAGTCCACGATCAGGCTGGGTGGCTTTGAACCCAGGGCTTTTGGAAAGAGCAGTGCTCCCAGGGCGACACATGGCCATAACAAAGAGCCAGGCAAAACGCCCGGTAAGTCACAAAAGCCCTGTCCCTTAGGTCATTGGCAGAATTCAGCATGTGCCGCTCCTTCTCTGCCAATCAGCATGCCAGAAACTCAGTATTAATAACCTCCATCATAATGTTCTTATAATAAACCCCCCCCTGTTTTATTCCTGTGCTTAAGCATGGAGGAAGACTGACAGTAGGCCAATTAGTTATTGCTGGGAAAAGACACCCTTCTGCTATCATTCATATTTATAGAAACCTCATTCAATCTTAAAGCTATACCAGTTCTTATTAACAAAGAAAAACTTCACTGTGTATTGGAGCATTTATCTACTGAAGAGACAAATACAGTATAGCCTCTAATGAGACATATGAGCTCAAGACATAATGTTGTTATGTATAATCACTGTGATTGCTGCTGTAATAGTCAAATCCACAGTGACAGTCAGAGTTCATACCTCTGGTTTTCTTCTTCCTTTTTTATTTTTTATTTTTTTTTTTGGGGGGGGGGGTGCCTCTCAAAACACAGATCATACAATGTGTTATGTCCCTGAAAGCCTCACAATACAGATGACCTCCGCTATGTTCTATCCCTGAACTCAGCGGAGCAGCAGCTAAGGCTACCGTGCTGCTTTCTCTTAGTGTATAGATATATAGCAGGTAATGATTTCTCACTTAATTGATTAATCTCTACTGTAGCTATATATTTATTTTGAGGTAAAACACACAAAATTGTAAAGTCAGCCTCTGACAGTTGATCTAATAATTTTACCATTTGCCTTAATTTATTTTCAAACTACATTTAATTAACCTTGAGGTTTTAAAAATCCGTGTCTGCCTGCCTATGTTCCTCAGCCCATCAGATTTCTTTTCAGGTATCTTCTGCTATTTGAGTATTACCAAGACAATCAATGGTCCAGACCACAAAAATATCAACTGTAATAACCTGGAATTATCCTTTGAACAACACGACCAAAACTGCTACATAATTTCAGTATATTATTTCTTATCCATTCACTTGAACTGTTTCATAAGGAAAACATTAAAGGGTAATTTCACAGATTTTTAATTAGTTTCATATGGTTGTAATGTGAGGAGTTATTGTATATGTATATATTAAATGCCTCTCTACATTTTCTCCAAAATCTCTCTGCTTCTCGTGGAAAAACTCCTTGGGATAAATAAAAAAATCTGGAGGAATTTGTGCAGAATGATGTCATCTAGAGGATTTCTAGAGGTGTGAACCAAAGGACTTCATCCCAAATGAATGAATGAACCCTAACTCCTCCACATGATGATCATCTGGAGGTTCCGATGATTTGTTTTTTGGATAGAAGCAGATATATATTTTAAAAGAGAGAAGGCAAAGGACAGTTTAATACTTTTAATTTAGATAGTATAAGCAGGGAACAACAAATATAGTGCGGATTCTTCTGGTGCTGCTCGAGAGGAAGAGCGGACTCCGTGCATGGATGTTTCAGAGGATCTTCACTAAACATGCTTTGAACTGTGGGTAAAAATCAGTTCTTCTACGCACAGGAAAGACACACTGAGCAAAACAAAAACAGGAAACTTCACATAAATCTTCAAGAGCTACCTCTAGTTTACCCCCATTAACTGCTACATTTTGAACTGCTGATAAAGTTCAAAGTGGAATTATTTTACCAACGTCTAAAAGTCTGTCTCTCTGAAAATGAGCGTACCGGATTCCCCAGCCAAGCAGAGTAATTTAAAACTGACTCCAAATGCCAAATCATACACATTCAGTTTATACTTCGTAGCCTTTTGAGCTCTTTAACCAACAAGCATCATAAATTTTATGAATCAGGCTCAAGCCAAGAAACACAACATTGCTAAATTTGCTGTTTTGGTTGTCTAGTGCTCTTCACAACACTAAACCCACTACATTTCCTGACTGAGTACCAAAAAGACAGATTTACACCATCTTTTCTGCTTTGTGTATTTTTGCTGGAGGGTCTGTGTGAAGCATCAGGATTTGTAAGTGCTGCTATTAGCTGGGAGGCTGAGTTCTGCCAAGTCAAACACCAGTGCTAGTCAAGTGGTCGCAATAATCAAATCATTGTTTCAAATCATCAAATCGGAGTTTCTCCTGAGTTTCTCCCAGAAGTATCGGAACCCTGGTCTGTCTCTTCCTCTGAGTTGGATCACAAAATGATTGTAACTGATACACTTCTGTCATTTCTAACAAGTTCGTCTTAGAGGAGTCCTAGGAGTAGAGCCAGAGAGACAGAGAGTGACCAAAACTCTAAAAACGTTAAATATTTTAGAAGTTTCATATTCTTTACTTTTTTATCTTCTTTGTCTCACGCCAGATAAAAAGTGTTTGTTTCTCTGAACACTTTTGGACTTTTATAATTAGGTTTAAAAAATGTCTCATTTCATCCCTTGTTACTTTTAAGTTTTTCATGATAATTAGTGTCTGTGTAGCTGTAGGCAAAAACACATTTTAAGTGCGGTGGGGAGAGAAAAGTCTACTAAATAATTCCACTGGCTGTGCTAATCTGCTTGTCTTTATTCTTACTCTTCACTCACCCACTCCACTTTTTAAGTCCCTCTTGACTTGAGCCTTTTACCTTCATCCTATGGCTATATGGCATCACATTTATGTAAAATCATGACAGTCTGATTAGGTTGGAGCATATTTGCTTCATTTTTAATATTGTCTAAATTAAATGCAAAGGTATTAATCAGTCTGTCCAGAAATTTTATGATGTTGTAAATGCAACAATTCATCAAAATCCAACCAAGGGACAAGGAGTAGCAGTTTTATACTGTTTGCAATTTGGTGTATTCACAAACACAGCTGGAATAGCTGAAAAGCAAGGGCGACAGTAATAGATGCAGTTGGATCTAGATCTAAGTGCTGTAAGAATCAAGGTAAGGACCATGCACCTAAAAGGCCACATGCTTTACATTCTTTTTTAGAAAAGCTGTCGATAAATCATGTATTTAATACTGCAATGATCCGAAAGAAAGTCTGTAAACTGTTCCTTTACCTGTTCTTTGTACAGATCATTGCTCAGCTGAAACATACACAGCTCTACATGCTGCCAGACAAGGCCTACATTTTATTCTGACACCTTGAAAAATCCTGCTTTGTGATCAATTCATACACCTGTACAACCAGTGAAGTACAACCTCTGAGAACATGTACAGTAGGTGCAGAAGCTGCACTACACCAAACCAGCTGGAAAACTAACATGAGAACACATGAAGGAATTCTATCAGAGATGGGATCCTTCACTTCAGTCTCGCCAATGGTGTGAATGGTTCAAACGGGATGACCCCGCCTCGCAAAGCTCACACGCTATCAAAAGATAAGCTACCTCTTCTGACAAATCTTGTGAAGGACGTAAAAAAAAAGCCGACCCGCTGCGCCTTCATCCATCAAACCTTCGCACGTTGTTTTACTCTCGCTGAAGCGCTTCAGTTTCCAGGATTAGTTTGTCTCTCACCTAGCCCACATCTGTCATTTTTACAGTAAAGCACATTTCTGTAATCACCGCTGATTTTTTCTGCAAAATGAACAATGCGCTGTTACATAAAAGAGAGGAGGAGATTGTGGTATACAGAAGATGCATCATGGAAAGAGGAGCCTTTAGCACGTGGTCAAACTTTCTAGATGATGTCTCAAAAATGGCTGTTTTCAAAATTGCTCTTATTACTACAACTTGGAACATGCACAGTGACAGACAGCGTCGTCGATTCTTGATGGTGCAATAGAACCACATTCTCCATTTAAGAGCTACCATGTAATGCAATCCATCACCTGAGGACAATCTATTTGAAGACTGCAGCTGTCAAATGCTCTTTAACGTTTCCACCACACAGTGTAAATGCATTTTTCCTCATGGACTGTATAGACAGCCTCCCTTCCAGGACACAATCCTTGAACTAAATGAACTGCTCTGCTTCTTTGGGGTGACAGCTAGATTGGCTAACTCCTTCTCTGAGTCAGTCTGGCTCAGAGGTGTTAGCAGCCACAAGGCTTTGCAATAAGACTTTATTCTCTTGTCCTTCAGGGAAGTCCCACATAGGGCCCCTCTTGATTAAAGTTCCACTGTGACTGACTCATACAATCTGAGTCCTGCTGGCTTTGCAACAGCTGGAGTTACTCAGCCTTCTTCCCAATGTCTAGTAAAATCCTGCAGTGTGCACATGTATGTGTGTGTACATAAGAGTGACAGGTAACCTTAGGAACCAGGGCATTAAACAACAGTTCTGGCCTGTTTTGATGCCAAGCCTTCGGGGACAAATTCAGTCTGCCCTAGAGCTTATCCTGCCACATCTCCACAATATTGTATTCACCCACGTCAAGGCCGGATGCAGTCTATCACCTGCACCCTCAGGCTGAGAAAGCATCGTATCATCAACCACTTTTCCCTGTAGCAGAAGTGCTGATAGTTTAGAGCTTTATGACAGCAAAGCAGAACACAGTAGGAAGGAATCACTTCTGAATAAGTGTCTGTGTCTGTATTTCTTCCTTGTATAAGATTCATGGCAAAGGTTATAGGTGTCCCATCAGCTTCATTAACAGGTTTGAAGGTGGGAGGAAAAATTGCTGTCATCATGCTTGCGGAGGTGTGAAACCACTACATCAGCCCTGTTCTCCTTGCTCCTGTCATGCATGATGTATATCCCCTGTGGAGATTCCTGCAGAGAGAATTATCATATGATACGGCTCCTATTTCAATCTTTCTATATCAAAGGAATTCAAAAAGTCATCCAGGGCCGTCATCCGCTCTTCTATTTCTGTACTGACCTCAGAACAGGCTCTGGATGGTGAACAGATGATACATCTTAAGACACAAGGCACAGGCAAGATGTCTCTCTGGGCATGTGCATTAAAGTGCCTATTATGACAATGAATGCAACTACTAGTTATCAACTATAATTAACATGTTCTCATCTCCATTAACCTTTAGAATTTTCCTAGTCCTAAAACTACATAAGGGAAACCCAGTTATAAAGATTTCTGAAAACCTTAAAAATAATTGTTGTTGATACTCACCAGGCTAGAGAGGGTCACAAAAGAATTTCTAGAGTTTGGACCTTACCAGTCAACTGTCCGATAGATTGTGTGTAAATGGAGAACACTACTGTCTCCCTTCCTGTGAGTGGACGATGAGCAAAGATGACGCTAAGCTAAGGCGTGGAAGTGCATCATGTAGCAACTAAAGAAACATGTTTTAATAGGTTAGTGGAGTTTAATTAAGATTTCTAAGAAAAACACATTTTGCTTCACATAATGCCTTCTCCTTTTAGTTATTCAGGTTGATTCATAATGCAATTCATTTTCAGAATCATGCAATTTTTATCTGTGGGTTGGATCTCCATTTTAATTTTGTCTTCAGTAACAGACAAAAAGGATAAATTAAATTTTCTGTGGGTTGTCAGAGCAAGAGGTGGAAACACTGATTGAACCTTTGTGCAGTGAGTCCACCTTTTACTTGTCCATGTCCAACCGTTAGTCTTTGTAAAGCAAAGCGGCAAAAAAGAAAAAGAAAAACTACTCCAAATATACAGTAAGTACATCAAGGCATTCAATAAAAAAGGCACAGTTAAATGAAACAACATACTGCAACTTCTGGAGGGAGAAGTGCTGTGAAGACAGGTAGAATGACTGATTTGAGAAGGCAGCTGCTTTTTGAAGGTGTGGCCATGTTTGCACATGAGTGTCGTTTAGGGTGGCACTACCCTCACTAGAGACACTACCAGAGGCCCCCTGCTAATTTACATTATGAAAGGGCTACACAAAGTGTGCAAAATGTCTTTGAGCTACGAACTTAATCCACCATAGAATTTTAATTCAGTCTTTATGTAGTGAGGATTATGGCATTTCCAAGGAAGCACAATGAATAACCATGCTCGTTGCTGAAAACACTGAAATGGAGAGAATGTAAATGTTATTGATCCTTGAGGGGAAATGTGGCTAACACAGCAGCAAGTTATAGAGGCGTAAGCTGGGGAGAATTAAAGAGTGGCTTAACGATTCTGTCATATGCGATACAAGTCTGTAACTATATCACATCCTTTTTCATTTTGGTACTGGAAAATTTTAAAGAAATAAGAATGTTGTCTTTTTCCCCTACAGTATCTTTTGTCTACCAAGTCATAGGTTTAATTGAAAATCAAAGGCCAGAAGAAATAACAACAGCTCTTTTAATACCAAACAAAATAATTAGTGAAAGCAAGGGAAAAGCCTCCAACATGAACGTCCAATGGCTTATCTGCGTCAAGAAAAAGCTTCATGGATTGTTGGACACAGAAATATGATGCACACAGCTGACACGGTTGGCCACCGAGCATCACAAGGAGCTGGGTCTCTTCTAGATGATGTATTTCTATCTTAACCTGCTGTAGGGTTCCAACCCTCTGAGTCCCTGTTTGTTGGGCCAGATGCCAGTCAGTCAGTCCCCTGAGGGACAGGAGCCCCTGCTCTGTAGGGAGCACTACATATGGGCCGACTGTGAAAAGACAGTCGAAACGATTGAAATGATGCTTGAAGCTGTGTTTCAATGGGGTCAGACAGCTTTCAGAAAGATGCATTACAGAGGCTTTGAGCTAAACGAACCTTGCGGTGGTAAGCGCAGCTCGGTAGTGGGCCTCTGCTGTTTGATATTTGAACCCTTTTCTGCATGTCTGTATCTGATAACTGCAACTTTTTCCCCTCCATCAGCAAAGAGTGATTTATTGAGGCAGTGAATGTTGAATATGGCAATTTGTGTTTGAGTTATGAACCATAAGTCCCACTTGTCATCAAAGGAAAGGCAAAAAACAGAGAGGGGAAAACAAAGAATGAGTGCTCTTATGCCCAAGACACTAAACATCCACCCCCCAACAGCCTAGAGGTAGTGTCAATTGACAAAGAGCACAATTGCAATCAAATGTGCTATCTATGGTGACATGTGACCTCTGGTCTATTTTTACATCAGCTGACGGAATGACAGCACTGAGTCTCTAGGGACGTGAAGTATGCATATACATTTTCGCACATGAAAGCCTTAGCCATACTATACTGTGCTATGTGTTTGTGGTATGTATTCCAAGCTACCTAGCATGCCTTCATAATGCCCAGCAGTTTTGCTACTCCCCCCACTGCTTTTGAGTAAACATGAGGGCCAAATATTGATGATATAGATACCCTTTGTTCAGTGTTATTCCATTGCCTCACATAAGGGTTAACTGTACACAGGGACAGGAAGGTAACCAGATAGGACCTGTTTACAGTAAATATGAGGACATAAGAAAATCATCTTTGCAATGGCAAGACAGCTCATGGCTTACAAAGAGCTGCTGATGAAAATGATGACAAAGTAAGTGTTAAAGACACAAATGATCACAGTCATGCTTTGGTAAAGAATAGTGGCAAATACATGAACCTCACATGGTATGATTGATGACATTTGACCCAAGATTTCCAATGTTAGAAGCAGATTGATAAGGCAGACGGTTATACGAAAGCATATTCCTAAAAACACAGAATCGGGACTGGGTATCAGACAGACCTATAGACAAAACGTAGGCAATGAGTGCCTACTGAGCTCACTACTTTTGTTATTTTTGTTAGTGCCAGCTGGCCTGGATCGAGGCTGCCTGCCAAGATCCCTAAATTTCACTAATTAACATATATCTTGTGTGTTTTGTCTGTACAATAACCAGAGTGAGGTTATTAAACAATGTCAACCAAAGGGATTACTTTGTTATAGACTGTCTTTTGACCAGGGACATTAATTAATTTTTAGCCATACTGACCAATCATTTATTCCCATTGACGGGATGAAAACAGTGCAAACAACAATGCAGGGTACCAGCTCAACTCAACTCTACTTGACCTTTTTTGTTTTTCCCACTGGACAAATGTTGAGTGTATCTAGTACCTGCATCTAGTGATTTCCTTTTCGTTCTGTTGAGGTTCCAAACTAGCTGACATTACTACAAAAGCAGAAATGAAAAACACTGCAGGCTACTGATTGGTTACTACTGCAACCACTGTAATTTCATTGACATTTCCCAAACTCTCCTGATTTATTTTAGCAGTCTTTTGTCTTACTGCCTTCAGAGTCTTCTGAAACAAACAGCCACATAAGAAGAAACAAGAACAGTATTTCCTCCATTGTTCCAATGTGTCTGTTGACAGTTTCACAGTTTCATGTGGCGGCATTGTGATGACCAGGTACACTGACAAGGCACTATATCTGCAGTGGAAAACAAAGTACCGGGCACTAAAAGCAAAGCTAGTCAAGTCAACACATGGAGAGACTGCAGACAACACATGGAGAGACTCTGCCTAGCCATGAACATTATCCTACTTTACTGTATTTAACCTACTGTACCCTATCCCACTGTATAGTATTTCTTGAACTGACTAGCTAATCTCATGACCACAAACTAACAGGGGTTTTAGGTCCCGGGGGAAGCTTGCTTTGTTTGGTTGGTAACAGAGCTCTGCACCTTATGATTCTTTAACCATCTTACCTAGCAGCTGTACTCCGCGTGTCAGACCGTAAACATCAATGAGGGCCCAGAGGGGCTCAGCTGCACGGACTCCACTGAAGAACAGCATCGGACTGGACTCATTAATGCGGTAGAAAACTCTGCCCTTCTTGTCAACCCAAAAGGCAATTACATTGCCCTCATTTGCAAACTCCTCAGGCAGGGCCTTTGCCCAAAAGCCACTCTGTGACACCAGGTCGGGGCAAGCGTATTTAGGCAGGTTGTCTGGATTTATCCTAGAGGGGTCTTTGGAGGTGAAACCCAGACGCAGAGCCCCGCTCCAGCAGCACTGCTTTTTAGTAATCTGGGAAGGAGAGAACCATAAGAGGTGTTAGTGTTATTATTTTGAAATTTGGCATGAATAGTGCCGGTTGCCATTTAAGGAAATGTGATGAATGACCCCTAAAATACAAACTTTTGCATTACAGTTGACTGCATAATTTTTATTCTTATGCAATGCAGGTGTTGTGTAAATCTAAAATAAAAACACTACAGTTCTGATAGTTTAAAAACTTGCTCACTATAAGTAATAATACTCCACTCTGACACAAAATACCTTGAGGCGAACTTGTTCATACAGCGCTATGGGCCTGTTGCTGAAGGTGATGGCATTGCAGAAACTGGCCTGCCTCTTCACATTCTTCTGGGCGAGGTCCATGACAATTTGGGATCCCTTGGCGTTTGGGTGGAACAGAAGTGGGCTGATGGGCTGAGGCCCACTGACACTGCTGCACTGGATAGGCAGACACCTCTTGGGTTTGTGGTGGCATCGGTGTGATGTGGACGGGAATGGGCCACCAAGGGAATCTGAGGCAGAGTAACACAAAAGGAGATGAGTTACTCTATTAAACAAAAATGTCCTAATCAGGAGCAGGAGGTTAGGCTTAATCATTTTAATTAGTGTCTGATGTTTTGTTTTGCATAATCTAACATTTCTGAGTTCTTGTATCTGTGAGCGATGAAGTAATAAGGTAATCAACGATAATCACGCTGGACCCTTCAGGGTGAAAAGCAGATCTCTGTCTCAGGTCAAGATTACACCACATATCCAAGACGAATTATGTTCTTCAGTTACTAACAAACTGCAATATTCCCAGACAAACAGCCCTTTTAGAGAGCAAATGGATGCAATAAATGTCTACTGTAAACCATTTGGTTGGGCATCTGTCACCACCAAGTCCTTAGCAGAAGCCATGTGTTGGGCTGGCAGGGTTATGCAGTTTCAACATATTACAAACTGCGCAACCTACATCTGTGATCTGGCCAATTCAAAAATGGAGATTATTCTTGTATTTTAAAAAAACAACACTATCATAAGTTCCAAACAAGATTAAATAACACATATCGCACTCTGACATGTACTTCATCCTCAAACCCTGCAGCTCTACGGCTGCTTGCCAAGAGTAAAAAAGACAAGGACAGAAGGACTTGACTGACTTGAAAATTAAATTCATGGACAGCCTCTGGCTGCAGGAGGGTTCAACCACAACACCTGTGTACATTGATTTTCCAGGACTTTCATGCTAAAGTGACAAAATTAGTATTCTGAAGATGAACTCTTTAGTTTGAGTTTTTGGTCTGACACGAGACTAGACTGCAGAATCCTAAAACTTCAGCAATCTGATACTCTTTCAATATGTTATATATCATCATTCTGTGATGGAAAATGATTTCCAGAAGTTTGTCTATTTGTGTTTGCACATTCCAGTATTCTGTGGTGAAGGAGTTACGTGTTGTGGCAACGTTCTCTCAACTGTTCTGGTCTAAGATACTGGGCCGCGTATTCTTCAGAGTTCTCCTCTGGATATTTTATCGGCTTTTACCTGCAGGCTCAGAAAGCAATAATGTTAGCAATAGCGGCTGTGACTGCAGGCTGAGAGTCCCATTCCTGACTCAGAGCACTACATGTCTACCAGCTGTGTTGCATTATGGACTATTCAGGCTACTGTCAGAGGAGAAATTGGTATGTCTGTCTGGCCTTTGATTGATTTCTTCCTGCACAATCCCTGGCTAGAAATACATCCCATCTCCTCAAATCTGAGGGATTGATACATTACCAAACTTGATGTTTACCCTTGATGTATCAGCTTGTTGTATTTTTTTTTCCTTCTCCAATCAAACTCCAGACAGCTATGCTGGAAAAATTTCAGCACACACCAAATGTTTGGCCACCTATCTATGGGAACAAGAAAATGCAGACCATCAATCAAAATGATGAAAAATAAGATATGTTACAGCTTTTAACAGTATGAGAGGGTGTTGAAATTTTAGTTCACCATATGGCTTGCAAAAATAAATGGCTGTAATTGCAAATGTTAAAGTAAAATTATGATTATAGTTTATGGTTCTCTGGACTCTATAGCTGCTGTTACAATCAGAGGGCTGTTTTATTTTAATGGACCTCATTCATATTCCAAACAGATAAAAGCTAACGCTGTTGCAGCAGCAGATGTCCAGTGGAGTCCCGATAAGACTAGTCCTAGGAAATGGCACACTTTGTGTTCTCTCTCTCTTTTCTTTGTCTCCCTTTCTAGTAATCAAGTAATGACCCTTCACGTTTTTCACCCTGTTAGCGTGTCTGCTGTTTCAATCTGGTCCCAACCCTAAGAGCACAGTTGAGACCTTTTGTTTTAGGGCAGAACCGCAGGAGAGCAGTTGTTGAATGTGGCGCACATGGTCCTAGGCAGATTGAGCTGAATGCATTACTGGGTTCTAAAGAGGCGCAGCTGCTGTAGAGGGAAACAGATTATGTGTGAATTCATGTTCCTTAGCAACCCCTTGTATCTAAAGGTCTCGATCAGTGCACTCTTTCACTCTACGGCTATCAGCTAGGATACAGCAGATGCCTTTTGTTTATTTAAACACAATTAAATTATATTTATAGTCTACTGTTCTTGCTGTTTGCAAGTCTACTTGTGTGAGTCTATTCAGAAGGGCTGACAACCATATATACTGTATATCATTGGTGTATCAGTTCTTATAGATGTTTTAAACTTCTATTTAATTAAATAGCTTGGCTACTCAGTGTATCCTTCTAATGAATTAAACAGCTCCGGAGGTACTTGTAGTTGCAAGTTAATGGAGGGATGTAACAACTAGTTCTACGCATGTAACCTAAAAGCAATTGAAGCAGAAGGTGGATACACCTGGCATAATTGCACCCTGGGCCTAAATGATTCACTTGTAAATATTTTGAACTAACTAAGTTGTTAAAATTTGTCAGTGAATGTTTTTTCATGTGGCTGAGTTTGTCTGTGTTCGTTGTGTGTGGGAGAGCGCAGCAGCACGTTCAGCTGACCAATCAGCAGCCAGAAATAAACGTGAGTCATTGAAAATGAGCCATTCTGACCAATCATTTATTCCCATTGTTTTTCTCTTTAAATAGCTTAATGCTTTTGTGCAACTTATATTAAAGTTGCATTTAACTTTATTATTTAGTTTAGTGGGTTAAGTTGTTGGGTTGTTGTTTGGTTCACTTTTATTATGGATTATTGTATTAAATAAGTGTCTTCAAGTGCTTTGTGACATTTTAACTCTTCCTGCTACAGTGATAGTGTGTTCTGCTGCACTTTAAGTGAAGTCGAATTTAATTTAATTCAAGTTTTTTAGTCAATGGCTAGCAAAACTGTACTGTATACTCTTGTATACAAATCATGGAGTATGTCCTCAGAGCCTCTTGATGAAACTGGCTCCTGTTAACATCATGTTGACAGCTGCTTCTTTTAAATCTGCAACCTTTCTCAACACAGGCTGCCTGGGAAAAAAGTAAAGTATTAACTGCCTCACATGAGCCATTTTGTTAAAGGTCACGGATGCAAGATGAACAAACAGGGTGACCTGTGAAGATTCCTCTTCAGTGGAGTGTAGAGGTCTTCATCCCACTATTAACGAGGAACACCCACAAACGCGCATACACAACAGTTCCTATCCCTCATCAATACACAGACTTTTGTGATTCTAATACTATACCTGTCATACCCCAATGAACACCTCTGCTGAGCAGTGAGCTAATCTCTTGCCGCTTTATTTGACTGACGCACGGCGAGTGAGAGCTGAGCTGTGTGTGTGTGTGTGTTCTGATGTGTGTATTTTATCTGTAGACTTGTTTTACTCATGGATCATCAGCTAAGTGGTTTACCATGCAAATAGGATTTTACAGGTGGGTGTAAAAGTATTCAAATATTTGCTCAGTAGCTGGTAAGCAAATGACCTCCTGGTCCAGGGGAACAAATGTAAAAGTAATTCTCTGAATTAAACGTTCTCATAAGGTAACAGTTAAGCTGTGTTATGAAGAGTGGTTGGTCTTTTTGCCAAAAAGGTTCACAGGGTTTGTAGTTGTAATGAACACTAGTTTACATGAAAGGTATAGTCTACTGATTCATAAAGCACTGAATTAAAAGTCTGTAATGAATCCACTCGTCTGGCGAACTTTGTGTCATTCTAAGCAGCAGCCCCCACCCGTGTACCTTGCAGGTAGGCTGAAACAAACCTTGCCTTGTATTCGCAGATACCATTGACCCAGCTCTCCACCATATATAACCATTATGTCTAAATTTAGCACAGTGGAAACATGAGTGTGTAGCATTCAGTCACAACAGACTATTAGTGCTTATGAAGCTCAGGTAGCCCACATACCAGCCCACTCCCTGTACTCGTTGCTATGTAAAGGCCGGCTTAACACTCATCCTCTCAGCGTTTAGAGAGAACACACACAGGCACGCACAAACACACACACAGCTTGCGTGGATGTGCCATGGCCTTTAATATTAAATTCAGGAGAACCAGTGTCTTCTACACTAAAAAATGCAACTTTGACTTCAATGAATTGTTAAAAAGCAAATAATTTAAGGTTATTAGCTTAGATAACCTTCAAATATTTGCTTTCAACTGACATAATTCAGTTTTTATGCTACCGTTAGCTTGATTCCAAAATGTTGCACAATGTGGTTCTTTATTCAAGTTGACTGTCAGTATATCAGTTGACAGAGTGATTTACAATACCGCCAACAAGACTGGAGGGCAATGACAAACAACATCTTAATGATGTTTACATAGCAGTGTCTGGATGATGTATTCAATCCTACTGACTCATGACAAAATGACATTTCAGCTTGATGTAACATCAACTGCGAAATGAATCACGCAATAAAAGCAGCAATTAATCACACGCTTTATCATTTCGGGCTCAGATGCTTAAAAACACAGCTCAGCCTGGACAGCTTAATGTGTTATACGCACATAAGAGCTCACGGCTTATGTATGGTGCCTTCTGCAGTGTCATTCTTCCTACTGAAACTTAAGTTTCTCGCTTGTTCATTTATACATGTGACAGCTGCTGCACAGACACAAGCCAAGAGTTTGAAACCCATTAGTCTGCGTGTGGTACCAGGATCCTGTCACAGACTCATCACTCATCATGTTGGTGGTAACTGACGGGCTGGATGTACTGCCAGGCAATATCATGACTCTTTGTTCAGGGTTGCTGCTTTGACAGATGAAAATAATGCCTCTGCTCAAGGTAGCATCAGGTGATCCTGTAAATTAAAACCGTTTACACTTAATTAGCTCAGATATGCTGCCAGAGCATTTCTGTAAATCTACTTACAACAACCAGCTGCGATAATCGCCACACAATTTAATCCTGCAATTTGTAGCGATTTATCTTGGTAGCTACACATTATTAAATCATGTTTTGTTCAATGTTAAGTTACCGTCAATGAAACGTCACTGAAACTCTCCACTTCCTGTGTATCTTTCACATTAAAAGCCATAAAACTGAATGATGCTAGACTTTTATTGCAAAAAAGAAAACTTTGCAGGATGTTTCGAGTTGCCTTGATGATGTGAATTGTCATGGGTCAGGATTAACAGCTCATTTGTGTAAGTGGCATTAATGAGTAAATAAACAGTGCTGACATGTAGGACAGTAAAAAAGAAAGTAGGTATACACTAAAAGCTTGTCTTTAAACTGTTTTCTCCCGCATATTTGCACTTGTGATCACTATGGATAGCAATTTAATTTGATAAACCATAATGCAGTAATCAGAATTTAAAGACAAGCTTTTTTTGTTTCTAATTAAAACATAACCTACTATGTTAATGGTCTAGCTTTAGCTTTAGCTTTATCCTTTAGCTAGCTACATAGCATCAACTATGCTGGCATCAATCACATGGCAGTACAAATCTAATAAATCATACATTGATTCTTATCTTTACAACAAAGCTTTACTTACAACCTCAGCCCCCGAAGCAAAAGGTTCTTACTTATTGACAAGCAAAGACTTTAGCTGTCCAAATGTGCAAAACCGGTTCAAAATTAAGCACTGGCTGCCTTAAACTGTCTTACTGGAAAAAATAAGATTTTCAATAACAAACATATGGAAACGGATGGTGAAATAACTTATTGATTCCTTTGCTGCAAATTAGGTTGCTAACCAACCAACCAACCAACCGTTTCAACACCACCATCTGACCTCTACAGTATGTGGCTGCATGTTTATGCATATTAGGAATGAACTAGAAATGTGCTCTAGTTTCTTATCCTGGCCTTACCCTCCTGTGGAGACACATTGTTATCAATGATTCACAGCGTCATTACCTGGCAGTGAAAGGTGAGATGGGTGAAATAATGAAGTCTGGCTGACGTTGTCTACTATAATAATAATAGATACTTTATTGATCGCTTTGGGGAAATTGTTGTTTGGACAGCTGGCAGACGGTACATATCGGTGCTAGTACAGAGTTTTGGTGTTTGTAGCCTGGCAGGACTGGGAGTCAAACTTCTCTCCCTCAGATTTGAAGAAGACTGCTCTACCCACTGAGAGATCATGCTGTTGCCGCATTCTATTCATGAATAGGACTACACAGCAACGATCAATCAGTAATGATATTGTGAAGTGGCACATGTGCAGTAGCACAGTGGTAATCCAGTGTTGCTTCTTTGGCAGTGAGAGGGAGCAGGCTGTGGAGAGGCGTAATGATATGCAGCGTGTATTGACTGAAAGTAGGCAGGTAGTCATTCTGTGGGCGCAGCCATGAAGGTGACCTGTCATGACGATGAAAGGGCCTGCCCTGGAGACATGTTTCTGTCCCTCCATAGAAACAGCTGGGGCCTCATTAAAGCTCTGTGATTTCTCTTTCTCTGATATGAAAAAAAGGGGAGAATAAAAAAATAAAGAACATATATTTTGAGTGGTGGTTGGCAGCTTGTATAGTGTATTAAATAGCCTGTGTCTTTGTTTGGCTTTCTACAACCCGAGGCATATCCCATGATTTTACTGAGACCTGATCTGATTCTAAGCAGTTAAAAACTATGTTATATGGCTTCTCTTCAGCCACATTGAGATACTGAATCCTGTTCACATTGAACACAGCCAGACGCTCTGTCGAACAAGCCTGTGCAACCTCAGACACTGGCCCACTTTCAGTCAATCGGGAGCACAGAAGTGGAGCTCCCACACACTCGGCAGACTCAATTATGCAACCGACTCAGCAAACACTGGATGTACTCCGCTGCTTCACACCTGAGAACAACAGCCTGCAGAGGTGTGACTTTGGAAAACATAATCTGTTCCTCAGTAGCTGACATCTTTTTAACACCTGCATGTAAATGGCAAAGTTAGATTACAGATTTCAATTTTAGGAAGTTGTAGTTCTTTGCCAGCTCTGTTTCCCTAGTTCTAGAAAGCAGCAGCAGAAGAAATCAAATACTCTCAATCAATGGCTTTGGGTCACCATAGCAACACGTACTTTAATATTAAACTGAGTTTAACCTGCTCCTCTTCTGGGACTGGGACTGACTACCTCTGTTCACTTGTAAACATCACTTCTGAATGTAAGTCAACAGTGATTGTCACTGATTGTCAGCTTTATTGAATATTAGATTCTAACTGGTTTATTAAGTGCAGCCCATTGTTTATGAATGAATGGGCATCAGTTGTCTGGATCACTCTCATGTTAAATGACTGTTTGCTATTTGCAGTGATGTAGTACTACGAGTGAGCTAATGTACAAAAAGCGTTTTACTATTACAATATATGTTGCAATAATAACCAGTAGAAGAAGTGGACATTTGTGTTAGGATTCTGGAAAACAGCAAATTCGAACATCATGTCTAGAAAGCATAGTGCATCTGTCAGCTGTGCTGTGTTAATGGACAGTATAGAGTGGATAGTACACCTGTGTTTTAGGTGTTCAGGGACAGTGCACAGTGTAGGTCATCTGTGTTGTAAAGCGTTCAGAGACAGTACAGACCGTAAGTCAACTGCATTTTAAGGCATTCAGGGACAATAGAGAAAGTAGGTCACCTGTGTTTTAAGGTGTTCAGGGACAGTACAGAGCAGCTGGTGAAATTATTTTTGGGGGGGCGCACTTTTACAAGTCAGTTTTCAGTTGCACTCTAACCATATATCACCCATAGTACAAACAAAAGCAACATTATCACGCATCACACTACTTTAAATTATTAAATTAACGTAAAAATACACAGTCTGTGTTTTCAGTCATTTAGCATTTATAAGTAAATTTCACCCATCTCCCTTTCAACTGAGAACATGCTGTCAAGCAGTTTATTCTGCATTGTCTCAGATGTCCCCTTACACACAGTAACAGTCTGCAGGTACAGCTGCATCCAGGGATCCAACAAAGTACAACAGCCCCATGAAAGTGTTCACTTTCATCATGACCACGCAACACGAACTCAAACGCACCACAGAATCTATTATCTTAGACAAAATGTGTCGGTTTTTGTCCCCTTCTTCATTATGTCATCTCATTATGTCCTATCCTGTAACTTTCATTAAGCTGTGTAGCGATTGACATTGCCAAACATAACATGATGCATAGCAATTTTTATGTAGCTCCTAGTCAGTTCAAATTTTCAGGAAAATTTATTAAATCCATAATACCTGTCTGAATCCACACTTGTTCTGTTCCTGACAGCTGACAGAGGAGGCAGGAGAAACAAAGCAAAGCTCTGGTCTCAGGACAGACAGTTAACCAGGAATTCTTCTTGTACCAGTTTCTGGAGAAAGACCGAGTGTCATTTCTCCTTCTGTCTGGTGTTTATTGTTTAATTTTGATGCCCTGTGGGGTTCTTCTATGAAACTGTTCCATTTTTTAGCACCTGAATATGTATTATCCATTATAAAAAAAGCTCCTCCGACTGACTGTAAACAAAACACAAGCGCTGCGGTGAATTTCTGTTTGAATTTCTGGGTCTGGAGTGATGTCGTCAATTTTGTGGGTGGGCTTTAGGGGCTAGGTTCTCCTATACTTTGAATTGGAGAGGTTCCAGTGTGCATGCAGAAGTTATAGCGTGGGTCTATGGTAAAGATTTTTGCGCCCCCAAGGAACAGGAAATACGTCACATGACGTTCAGTTGCGGTAAATGACAGAGAGAACATTTGTAAACTACACTTTAATGCAGATTATACACAATACTCACGGTCTGTATAATGCATAACTCATTTATTTAAATTTTCATGTTTTTTTAAATGTTATTTTATGTGATTCCCATTGTCTTCTTCTTCGCCCCTGCGCCCTCTATTGACGAGCTGCCACTGGTACAGATTGTAGGTCACCGGTTATGTTGTGGAGAGAATGATGAACACATGAACCCTAGAACTTTAAGCTTTTGAAGCTGAGAATAGCTGTTTTATATGAGGTGGTGAGGAGTCTACAGAAGTGGATTAGAACTGAACAGTAAGTATAGTAGTACAGTAGAAATAACTATATGTAACAAATAGCTAGAGACATTAATTACTAAGATTATGGTCCCTTAGCCTCAAATATTTTCTGCATCTTTAAATGGACCTACATGTAAATGATACAACATTGATATATACGTATATATATATGTATATATGTATGTATTTATGTATGTATATATATTTTGTCCTACAACAATATTAATACAATGTGAAGTCACTATGAGTTCTGATGCGTTCACTCTGCGTGGGGGGGGGGGGGGGGGGGGGGGGGGGGGGGGGGGGGGGGGGGGGGGGGGGGGGGGGGGGGGGGGGGG